>PVKP010019889.1:0-41630 GCA_004027715.1 Plecturocebus donacophilus | reverse complement strand
TTCTTAATGACTTACAAAGAGACTTAGACTCCCACACAATAATAGTGGGAGACTTTAACACTACACTGTCAATATTACATAGATCAACGAGATAGAAAATCAACAAGGATATCCAGGACTTGAACTCAGACCTGGAACAACTAGACTTAACAAATATTTACAGAAATCTCCTCCCACAAATCCACAAAACATACATTTTTCTCAGCATCACATTATACCTATTTTAAAAGTGACCACATAATTGGAAGCACTCCCCAGCAATTGCATAGCATTTCACAGGTTTAAATAAAATATTGGTTGGCTGCTTATTTGTTATTTTCACCCCCTATTCCTTCCTGTCTCCATTGTTAAACACAATTATTGGCATAAAAGAGGTTTTTAATACCTATTTTTAGACTGTATTTTAGGCTGAGCAATAAAACAAGAGTCTCATTCTCTCTCCCTCTTTCTTTCACTCTTCCATTCTTTTTTTTCTTTCTTTTGCTGTTTCTTTCACCCTCCTTTTCTAAAATCTCTTTCTCTTTCATTCTTTCTTTCTTTTCCTGTTTCTTTCTTTCTCTCTTTCTAAAATCTCTTCCTCTTTCTCTCTTTCATTCTTTTTATTCTAAAAAAAAAAAAAAAATAAAGAAAGGACTAGAATCGAAGAACTGAAAGGCTAACTTTTCAGGTTTAGAAAACCATGCAAACACCTGCTAGGCCTTTATGACGCCCATTCCTAGGCTAACCACCAAAATTCACCTTTCCACATAATCCTCTCCACAGCTCCATCGTCACCCCCAGTTTCCAGTCCAGGGAACGGTCATGAGGGAGGCCCACATGACTTCTAAGGTCACACACTAGGACCTGCAGACAACCTGCGCTCCTACGGCACCTGAGCTCCTGTGTGGACCCCTCGCTGTGCCAGGACCCTGGGAGAACCCAAAAGAGGAGGTTTGAGGTTGGAGAGGATGGGCCCCACGTGACTGGCACTTCTGGCCGCTGCTAATTCAGGTCACCAAATACCTTTATCTTATTTTGAGACAGTCTCCCTCTATTGTCCAAGCTGGAGTGCAGTGGCGCGATCTTTGCTCACTGCAAACTCTGTCTCCAGGGTTCAAGAGATTCTCCTGCCTCAGCCTCCCGAGTAGCTGGGATTACAGGTATGCACAACTACACCCAGCTAATTTCTGTATTTTTAGTAGAGACAGGTTTTCACCATGCTGGCTAGGCTGGTCTCAAACTCCTGGGCTCAAGTGATCCATCCACCTCAGCCTCCCAAAGTGCTGAGATAAAGGCATGAGCCACCACACTCGGTCATATTTTATTTTATTTTGAAACAGGGTCTCACTCTGCAACCCAGGTTGGAGTGCAGTGGTACAATCACAACTCACTACAGCCTCCACCTCCTGGGCTCAAGCAATCCTCCCACCTCGGCCTCCTGAGGGCCTGATGTGGGGAGAGGAAAGGGCAGAGAGGAGGGGAAACCCTGGCCACCGACTGCAGCACCAACATCAGTGGTCCCTCCTGACTCTGGTCCCTGCACCCATGCCAGGACCACCTTCCTCCAGGAAGGAAACACTGTGAGAATTCACCAGGCAGGGTGGAGGAAGGACTCCCCACAGCAAATGAACCGAAAGGCATCTTCTGGGAGAGATGCCAGCTTCCTCACCAAAACACAGGGCGAGAGAAGTCACCTGTGTTCATGAAAGCCACAAACAAGAAACATGCACTGCTTTGGAGATGACCACACACTTCTGCAATGAATGGAAAGTGCTTGCTGTGCCTAGAAACATCCTGTCCCTCTTTTAAACATCTGCATCACAAGTGGCTGGAGCCCTGTCACTTCCACCTGTCCTGGTCAGCTAGGTACACCCACACCCCAATCAGACCTGCTCCAGCTGCTCTGCGCAGAGTGGCCGCAGGTCACCCATGAGGACCACTGAGGAGCTGGGTGCACCTCTGCAGGTGCTGGGGGACCTGGTCCATTCACCAAACCTCAGTGAGGCCAGGTTTCTTCATCTGCAGAAGGGGATGCCACTCACTTCAGGGGGCAGTCATGAAATGCAATTAAACCTCAACCTGATTAGTGTCTCTGAGGTATCCCATGACAAAGGTGTGACAGGATGAAGCCCTCCTGTTGCACGCTGCAGTGGAACGGCGCCATGAAGAGAACGGCATGCGGGACCCTTCATGCAAAGCCTAGTGTTTCATGGAAAGCACCTGATGGTGTCTGTACCAGTGATAAAGTACGAGCTTCCAATAATCAACGCTCAGAATATTAAAAAACTTAGTATCTGCCACTTGCTGTGAGCTCAACAGCTTCCCAACGGATCAATGGTGACATTGACAAATCAGATTTTGTGACACTAAATGATGATACGTGTATCTGACTAACAGCTCTGTAACTCAGTAAACTACTATTTTCCAACGTTCAATGGTATTACAAACTCACACATGAGTAAAAGGTCATTCAGGGGAAGAACAGATAAAACTCCCAGGAAGAAGAATCCCAATTTATCTAGACAGTTCACCTTTGAAGAGGTGAGCATGAGCCCCCATCCTTCAAGAGTAGGCTATGGTGGGGCATAGTGGCTCATAGCCGGAATCCCAGCACTTTGGGAGCTGAGACGGGTGGATCACTGGAGGTCAGGAGTTTGAGATCAGCCTTGCCAACTTGGTGAAACCCTGTCTCTACTAAAAATACAAAAATTAGCCAGGCATGGTGGCACACGCCTGTAATCCCAGCTACTTACAACGCTGAGTCAGGAGAATTGCTTGAACCCAGGAGGCGGAGGTTGCAGTGAGCCGAGATGGTACCCCTGCCCTCCAGCCTGGGTGACAAGAGTGAGACTCCATCTCAAAAATTAAAAAAAAAATTTAAAAAGAGTGGGCTGTGCATAGTAACTTCCTTCCAAAGAGGACAGTATGGAAAAGGTGGTGGGAGAGTAACTTTACAGTAGAAAAATCTGACAAATGGCACCTCAGATAGATGATCGGTCAGGACCAGATGGACCTTTGGTATGACGTGACGAGAAGGGTACTTCACCCTCTGTGGTCGTCCTCCCCAAATCCATCACCTGCCTGTGAGAAAAGCATCTGACAAATCCCAATGCAGGGATGTTCTACAGAACACCTGATCACTGCTCCTCAAAACTGACAAGGTCACCCAAAACAAAAAAAGTCCAAGAACGTGTCACAGTCCAGGAGTCAAAGGAGAAGCAAGGACTAAATACAATGTAAGAGGCTGCGACAGAAAAAGGACAGCTGGAAAAAACTGAGGAAATCAGAATAAAGTAAAAACTTGGTTAATAACAATATATGGACCTTGGCTCACTACTTGTGACGAATGTTCCGTAGTCTGTTAGTGATGTGGAAATTGGGGTGGGGTTTATAGGACTGATCTTTGCAACTTTTCTGTGAATCTAAGACTATTCCAAAATTTAATGTTAATGTTAATAACAGACTTTTCTGGCTGGGTGCAGTGGCTCATGCCTGTAATCCCATTACTTTGGGAGGCTGAGATGGGTGGATGATGAGGTCAAGAGATTGAGACCGCCCTGGCCAACATGGTGAAACCTCGTCTCTACTAAAAATACAAAAATTAGCTGGGTGTGGTGGTGTGCACCTGTAATTCCAGCTACTCAGGAGGCTGAGGCAGGAGAATCGCTTAAACTTGGGAGGCAGAGGTTGCAGTGGGCAAAGTATACCACTGCACTCCAGCCTGGCAACAGAGAGACTCCATCTCAAACAAACAAACAAACCAAAAAAGATTTTTCTGTTTGAAGTGCAAAAGAGTCCCATGTATTTTAATGTAACCATGTACAAAATGCTCACTGATGAGGTTTCAGAGTTTAAGGGCCAACTCACCGGTAGCAACCTGACACTCTGGATTTTTGGTTTCTCATTAAAGGAAGCAATGCACAATTATCCAAAAATCTCACAGAACTGCTCCTCCACTCTCTAACCTCTTCTCCATGCTAGCCGGATTTTCTTCACCAGGCTTCAAAGTCTCACAATGAATCGCAAGAGGATGGATGAAGATGCAGCCAGGTGAACCCAGCAGCTGCCTTCTTAGTAAGCTGAGTGTTAAAGAGATTTACAAAATAGATTTTAAATAAAAAGTTACTTATGCTAATGCCACAGGTCTATTATGATCATATTTAAATGAATTAATATTTTCTTTTTTTCGAGATAAGGTTTCAACTCAGGTTGTCCATCCTGGAGTGCAGTGGTGCCATTTCAGGTAACTGCAGCCTCTGTTCCCAGGCCCATGTGATTCTCCTACCTTAGCCTCCCAAATAGCTGGGACTATAGGCGTGCGCCAACACTCCCTGCAATTTTTTTGTATTTTTAGTAGAGACAGGGTTTTGCTATGCTGCCCAGGCTGAAAATTTTCCTTTTTTTTTTTTTTTTTTTTTGAGACAGAGTCTTCCTCTGTCGCCCAGGCTGGAGTGCAGTGGTGCAATCTTGGCTCACCACAACCTCCGCCTCCTGGGTTCAAGCAATTCTCCTGCCTCAGCCTCCCAAGTAGCTGGGATTATAGGCGTGTACCACCACACCCAGCTAATTTTCGTATTTTTAAGTAGAGACCAGGTTTCACCATGTTGTCAGGCTGGTCTCAAACCCCTGACCTTGTGATCCTCATGTCTCAGCCGCCCAAAGTGCTGAGATTACAGGTGTGAGCCACCACGTCCGGCTTACTTTTTTTTTAATTTTTTTTATTTTTTGAGACAGAGTCTCGCTCTGTCGCCCAGGCTGGGGTGCAGTAGCGTGATCCCGACTCACTGCAACCTCTGCCTCCCAGGTTCAAGTGATGCTTACGCCTCAGCCTCCCAAGTAGCTGGAATTACAGATGTGTGCCACCATGCCCAGCTAATTTTTTTGTAGAAATGGGGTTTTGCCATGTTGCTCAGGCTGGTCTCCAACTCCTGGCCTCATGTGATTTGTCCACTCTGGCTTCCCAAAGTGCTGGGATTACAGGTGTGAGCAATTCTGCCAGGCCAACATTTTCAAATTTTCTAACACAATAAACGGCAACAGACATATCCCACAAATCCAACTGCTGTCTAGGGCCCAGAGATGGAAAAAGGGAGGTGCCAGTGCTTCAGGAAGAGGATTTCCCATCTGTCAGCCCTGTCAGTAGTGCTGAGGCTGGGCTTCCAGTCCTGTCCTCCTGACACGTCATGGCCCATGTAACTTTCTTTTTGCTACCCAAGTTTAATAGGATTCACCACAAAGATACACTATAATAGCTTATAAAACCTGTTTAATTGTTAGCCAACAAAATTTGGTCGCCTTAAGGTCTTCATAGTCTTATGTGGAAACTGTACAGCCCCTATGTTTGCCTAAGTCACAGAAAGCTGGCATCACCCAGGGAGTAGCCTGGGCACTCTATGGCTGTGGTTCAAACAAGGGAACATGGGTGGCCAGGTCACCCAGGATCTCAGCGTGAGGACGCTATCCTGAATCTCGTGCCCCAGTGCCCCCAGACTGCTGCTCTCCAGGACTAGTAACCTCCTTCCTTCTCTACCAAGTTGGCCGCCTCTCTCCTGTCCAAGTGCCTGAGAGTTCCTGGGTTCCACCCAGGCTCAGAGCATCAACTCTCCCTTCTCCAGAAGGGGGTCCTGAACCCAAGGCCCAGTCCCAACTCTCTATGTTCCACCCTTCCTGCACCCAACAATCTGGCCCAGCCCACCTTTCCGGCCTCTGCTCCTACCACCGTGTGCCTTCAGATTCTGAGCCCTGTACCCAGTGCACTGTGATTACTGGGCTATAGTCCCCTTAGAGAGTGCCCTCAGACCACTCTTCCCACACTGCCTGCAGACACGCCAAGTCTCCTAGAGGCTGGACTGATGGCTCTCTTTAGAACGCTCTGTTGTATGAACGCTATCAGGGCCCCGCCTTGAGGAATTCTGCATGGCACAAGGTCTCAGTCCAACGAACCCCCAAAGCTTTTCAATTTGATTACAACACAACTATTTTAAAGATACAAGCTCTAAAAATCTGCAGTCCTATGGCACGGGTCCCAAGCAAAGGAGGCACAAAGTAACATGTGGTATGTCTCCCATCTCTCCACCCATCAGAGGTCCGTCCCCTCCTTTGTCTCCCATCCTCCAGGGAGAACGGTGGCATCTGCCCGAGCCTCAGCCACAGGGAACTCAGCATCTCCAAAGGCAGCTGATCCAGCCTGGCTTCAGGCATTACCCTGCCTTCTTCTCTTGGGGGGCTCTTCCCATCAGCACTGTGACTTTACACTATGGTGGAGCCTCAATTCACAGAGGAGACAAGAGGTGTTCACAAAAGGGGCAGAGTGTCCCAGGCCACACAGATTCGGTACACAGCTGATCTGGGCTGTTAGACACGCATGTTCTTTTTATACCACCAGCTGCCCCCTCAGGCTTACAAATTATAATTCATATGCTCATCTTAAGAGAAGAAAAAACTCAAAAAGATCTCTTCTAACCAGGTAGGCTTTTCTTTTCTTCCCAGGGCACATTTTGCTAACTGGGAAAACACTGCCCTCCTGGGTGTGATGCCTGCCTGTCCCACCCGGGATCACACCTGCTCCTGCGAGTCCCTGGGCATCCACTCCTGTTTCTACCAGTTCTGCACACAGAGACCCCCAAGGCCTGGCCCTGTTGCCCTTTACTCCACTCCTTCACCAGGTTAGGGGACCAAAAGGGACAGAACTGGCTCTCTCAGTCTAGGGAGCATTCAGAAGCAGACCCATAACCTCCAAGCTGGTTACGGTGCAACTGCTCGCAGCATGGCAGGGAAACTGGCTGCAGACTGAAAAGCGACATAACTAAACTCAGTTTCAGCGGGCCAGTAGAGCACTGGTCAGATAGATGAGATATTTAAATAACCCGCTACAGCAGCTGGGGCATCAGTTACAGGAAGAGGAGGCTGTCAGTGAGTGACAAATAAGGCAACAGCAGGAATACATGTGGGAGGAGATATCAGAAGCCACAATAGCAAAACAGAAAGCAAGTCATTTAAAAAGGAAGGAGTCTGCTTAATCTGCAAATCTGCTTAAATTACAGATGTGTGAGAGGAGCTCGGATAGAGAAGGCCAAGCATTTACTGGTGATTACCTCGATATCCATATAGAGTGTGGCCTCTGGTTTTCTCTCAGAGCCACTGCAGGATAATGACATCCCCAGAGAGCCTGCAATGTTCAAGAGAGAAGCCTCATTTCAAAGTTAGGGATCCTAGGTCCCCTCCATGACCAGAGAAGGGTGTCTAAAAGCAACAGGGAGCTGGCAACACCTTGGAGAAGCCGGAAGTTCAGGAAGACCAGGAGCGATGCTCTTTGACCTGACACAAGGCTGGCTCACACTATGGCTCTTGTGTGAGCTGAGTACTTGGGGAGTTAGAAACAGGGCAGTCTGTTATCCTGGTGCCCCTAAATAATCTAACCATTCTTAGAAGTACAGGTGGACCCCTCACATTTCATCGATTTCTGGGATTGGACAGAATCCCAAATAAAGGGAAATGGGATGAGGAGCCTGCAGGAAACGGGTGACATAGGGAACTAGGAGGAGATGGACAGTGGCCACTGAGGTTTGGAGGGTGAGTGACTACAGCAGGGAAGGGAGCACAGAAACAGATTCCCAAGGAAACGTACCTCTCAGCTCCGAAGAGCTAGGAAATGCCCACAGGCTGTGGATTTCTGGTGGGAGCTGGTGAAGGCGCTCCCTGGGGCCACCCAGCTTCTCCTGGAAGTTGCCCAGCAGCAGACAGAGAATTAGCAAGTCAAAGGCAGCAGCCAGCCCTCGACAGGTGCTGGGACAGCGGAGGAGGGGGCTCCAGAGAGCCGCCCACAGAGTGCCCCACCCCAGAGCTGACGCTGGGACAGGCCAGTGGTCACATAGAAGGAAAAAGTCTTCTTGCTACAGCACTTCCAAAGCTCTGGCATCCTGATGGGGGATTTAGGGGTTCAATCCCTGTCAGGAGGGCTGTAGGAGGCAGCCAGTGTGAGGGCCACAAACCATGTCCCTGGGCTGTGAGAACCCAGCCCTTTCTTGAGCCCTCACTTCGACAGCTGGGCCACATTCGTCCATCGTCCATCTCACTCAAGGACATGCATTCCTGCAGACAGCCGGCCGGCGGGTCGGGCACAGCTGTGGCGAGGCATGGTCCTGAGAGCAGGGGTGGAGGCTCAGCTCTGCACATCGCTATGAAGACATCTCCTCCACCCATACACAGGCAGCCAACACAACAATGACAGGTGCCCTGTGGCAGCAGTGACTGTCCGTCCCAGCATCTGCTATGTGATGAGCACAAGGGGCTCTTCTGCCTGGCCTCGTGCTTCCATCACAGAGGGGCAAGGGTGAAGGGCTTAAGGCACAGCCACACACATAGGTTAGGGCCTAGACCCTGACCTCTCTGGGGACCCAGTGGCTAAAACCATAAAGATAGGGAACACCAAATGAAGATGACATGCTGGACTGTCACGCCTGTGAGTGTGAATAGCACAGACCATTTTGGGGGAAAAGCACAGTGGTCTTTTTAAAACGACTAACCACACACAGAATTTGTAACCCTGCAGTTCAACTCGAGTGTTTCCCAAGAGAAATGCTGACCTATGCCCACATGGAGACGTCTGCAGGGACCTGCACAGCAATGGTGCTCAGCCCCGAACTGGAGGCTGCGAGATGTCTGACAGGCGAGAAGTACCTGTGCACACTACTCAGAGGCACACCAGTACACCCCCAGTGGCAAATCCCAAAACACCCAGAGGGAAGCCGGACCCCAACAAACACTGACTGTGGGAGTCCATCCCCAGAAAACCGGAAAAGAGGCAAGACCAGTCTCACGTGGGGAAGCACCAAAACAGGAAGGGCTGGGGGTGCATGAAGGCCCTTCTGGAGGGGGTGGTAAACTTCCTGGGCAGTGATGAGGTCAGGGTTTGACTCACAGGTGCATGTGTGAATCACAACTCATCGTCTCAAGCACACCAGGAGAGTCTCATGCTCACCAGTGTGACCTCCTTGGGGGCCACAATTCCGGCGCTGACTTCACCCTCCCCTCCCTTCCCTGTAAAAAGCATCTGCCCAAACAGCAAGGACTCTATCCAAGACCCTCAGAGTCGTCTTGGAAAAATTAAGCCACGCACACCTTTTTTCCAGCTGGCCTCATTTTGTCACAGAACAAAACAAAGCCGTCCACACAATCCCACATTCTGGATAACTGGGTGGCTGGATGTCTAGGAGAGGAAGCAATATCACATTACTTTCTGATTTGTTTTACTTTTGGAAGGCTTGTGCGTTAACATGCGTTTTAATGATGAGCACTCATGCTCACCGCAGTGGGTAGCCTGACCTGTCTTGATATCAAATGATCAGCCAGTGCATTTCCTAGGCAGGGAAGTGACACAGATGTGTCACCCCCACTGTCCCTTTTGTGACTGCCAAAGTCTAAAAAGACAGACAAGGACAATGATTCTAATTGTCACCAAGGACAGCAGCATCAACAACTGAGACTGGCTTTGCAGGCCTAGTAAACAGACTGCGTTTCAGTGCATTTTACAGTCTGTCACTGGCCACAAGTGCTTGACAAGAGAGCTGAAGGCCAAAAGTACTAAATCCAAGATCAGATCTAACAGCACAGATTTTACCTCAAGCCTAAGATGGCCAAGGAACACACATCCCAGCCTGTACTGTCCGTACCATGGGGCAAGACTTTGATCCAAGTGCTTCCCCATACCAGAGCAGACAAGGCACTCACGGTTTAAGGGGAGGTGGGGAGAGAAGAGGAGGACACAGAGCTGCCTAAATGCCACACACCACTGACAGGAGGACATTTGCCAGACATCCATCTAGGCTGTGTTGAAGTCTGCCCAATCCATGGACCACAGAAGCCACAGCCCAGTCTCCTCCCAGGTAAAGTAAGGAAATGGAGAGACAGTGAGCCACACCGTCGATGATAAGTCCTTCTTTCCAAGACCTCTGTACTTTCCTTCACTACGTGGTCTTCCAAGAAATAGTTGGATGAATCAGATCCTGTCCTGATTACCTCTCACCAGAGGCCAGCACAGTGCCTGGCACACAGCATGTCTAGTCCTAGATCACTGACAACCCAGAGAGAGTTGACACCTCAGAAAAGTCATGCACAAACACATTCTCAGTGAGGTGTGGCCATCCACAGAGTCCTCACTCCCTCAACCCATGCAGGCCCGAGGTGACTGAGGAATCCTTAGTCCTTACACTTCAGGTGCAGGACCTCTGGAGAAGAGTTGCCCTTTTCCCAAGTACCATGCTCCTCCAACCACATGAAAAACCAAGGTTGGGTGCAGTGGCTTACACCTGTAATCCCAGCACTCTGAGAGGTTGAGGCGGGCAGATCACTTGAGGTCAAGAGATCATAACCAGCCTGGTCAACATGGCAAAACCCTGTCTCTACTAAAAATATAAAAATCAGCCAGGCATGGTGGCGGGTGCCTATAACCCCAAGCTACTTGGGAGGCTGAGGCAGGAGAAATGCTTGAACCCAGGAGGTGAAGGCTGCACGAGCTGAGACCATGCCACTGCACTCCAGCCTGGGCAACAAGAACGAAACTCTGTCTCGGGTATTTTGGGGCTCAGCTCTTAGGTACATACATATTTGTGACTGTTGTCTTCCTGAAGTCATCATACAAAATGTTGTAGCCCAGCACGGATCTCAGCACTTTGGGAGGTCGAGGTAGGCAGATTATCTGAGGTCAGGCGCTTGAGATCAGCCTGGCCAACATGAAATATGGTGAAACCCCATCTGTACTAAAATTACAAAAAATCAGTTGCATATGGTGGCAGGCACCTGTAGTCCTAGCTACTCAGGAAGCTGAGGCAGGAGAATCGCTCCAGCCCAGGAGGTGGAGGTTGCAGTGAGCCGAGATGGCGCCACTGCACTCCAGCCTGGATGAAAGAGACGTTATCTAATAAATAAATAAATAAGAAATGTCACAGTTTGGTTCTGGTAATATTTTTTGTCTTAAAGTGTCTTTTATCTCTTATTAATAGTTACTCCAGTGCTTTCAAATGGTTACCTATGGTGTCTCTTTTTCCATCCTTTCGTATTATTCCTTGAAACTAAGGGCTGTCACTTATAAACATATAAGTAAGCCGAATCTTGCTTCTTTACACTATCTGACAGTCCTTGCCTTTTGATTGGCGTATTTAGATTCTTCACATTTACTGCATTATTGACATGGCTGGATGGGCATTTGCCATTTTGTTGTTTGTTTTCTACGTCTCTTTTTTGTTCCTTTATTTTTCAGTGAATAAATGAACTGCCTCCTTTTGTGTTAAATATTTTTTAGTGTACAACTTTAATTCTTCTGATGATCTGATTTTTAAAAAAACTAAATTTTAAAGATATTTTGTTATAGCTGCTCTAGGGATTACAGTAAGCATCTTAATTGCAATCTATATAAGATTGATGCTAACTTGATTCCAGTAAGAAACAGAAATTTTGCTCTAATACTGCTCCATTTCATTCCCCATCTTTTGTACTAATATCGCATATATTTTATCTATGGATGTTATAAACCCAACAGATTATTCTATGCCTTTGGTTGGCTTCCAGACTGCAGAACTAGTTAAGCCTTTCCAATTAACCCACACATTTAACATTTCCAGTGCCCTTTATTTCTTCTCATAGACTTAAGCTGCCAATGTCTCATTTCCTTTCAGGCTGAAGGACTGGCAAGTCTGCAAGCAATGAATTCCTTTAGTCTTGTTTATCTGACAATGTCTTTTTTTGCTTTCATTTTTGAAGGACAGATTTTGTTGAGTATAGGATTCTGGGTTGGCAGTTTTCTTTTCTGGATACTTTGAACATCATTCAACTCCCTTTTGGCTTCTATTGTCTCGAGTCAGAAGTCAGCGGTTCATCCTATTAATGTTCCCTTAGACGTGCTGAGTTGCTTTTCTCTTGTTACTTTGAAGATTTTCTCTTTTTCTTTGACTTTCTACATTTTGACTATGATGTCTCTAGGTCAAGATCTCTTTGTATTTATGCTATTTAGGGTTTGTTGAGATTCCTGGATGAGTTTCTACTGAAGTATGTTTTTGCCCATTATTTCTTCAAATACTTTTTCTAACTTGCCCTCCCCCTCCCAGCAATGGCCACAACCTTTGGCTAAAAGAGAGCCGCTGTCCCTCCCCATTTGCCCACCTTCAACACTGTTACTCTCACCTACAAGGCCACACGCAGGGTTGTTACCACTCTAACAACCCTGCCTGTAGCCTTGCCAGAACCTCTTTCCAAAACATATGGGAAAGGGCATGGGAATAGCTCCAGGCCAAATGCCATAGAGTCTCACTGTTCTCACCTGAAGTTCAGCAGTTACAGGCATAAACACTTCTCAGATTGTTCTATGTCCTTGGTCAATTTCCAGAATGCTGAAATTGTTTCATTTTGCTTTTGTCAATTCTGCCAATCTCCTCACTCAACACAACCAGAAGTTGTCCTTCACCCTCAATTTATGTGGAATATAAAACACCCATACAAGCTGGGAGACTAAGACAGAAAAACTCCTGAGTTAAAGAGAGACAGGGAGAGGAGTAAAAGAGAGGGGGAAAGCTAATCCTACCTCTGTATGTGCCTCTGCATGTTCCATCTTACCACAGTAATATGTGTACTATATATACATATGCACATATATATATTTCTTGATCATTCCAATTCACCAGCCACTAAAGAAAAAGGAAATTCTCTCTCCTAGAGGCTATCTGAAACTGCCTCTAGCTTTCAAAATGCCCAAATTGGGTCATAAGACAGTAATAAGAGAGCATGAAAGAAAAAGAAGCAGTTTTAAAAAATACCCAAACAGAAACTCTATAAACAGAATGCTATACAGCAGTGAAGATGGATTAACTACTGCTATGCTCAACAATACGGGTAAATCTCACAAACAATGTTCAATGAAAGCAGGAAGATAATACATACTATACAATCCCACTTATTTAAAGCATCAAAGCAGGAAAAACTAATCCGTATTGTCAAGAACGTGATTACCCCTGGAGGGCAGTGAAGAAAGTGAGCATGAGAGGGCTTCAGAGCTGCTAACAGCATTTTGTTTCTTTCCTTAGTGAGATGAAGTCTCACTGTTGCCCAGGATGGAGTGCAGTGGTGCAGTCTTGGCTCACTGCAACCTCTGCCTCCCAGGTTCAAGCGATTCTCATGCCTCAGTCTCCTGAGTAGCTGGGATTACAAGCGTAGTCTCCCACGCCTGGCTAATTTTTGTACTATTAGTAAAGACAGGATTTTGCCACGTTGGCCAGGCTGGTCTCAAACTCCTGTCCTCAAGCAGTCTGCCCACCTTGGCCTCCCAAAGTGCTGAGATTACAGGCGTGAGCCATCATGCCTGACCTATCACATTTTGTCCCTTGATTAGGGTCATGACGTTGAGTTCAGTTTGTAAAAGTGTATCTAGTGACTCACATGTGCACTTTTCATTACATATGTTGTACTTCAGTTGAAAAGTTAAAGAATGAAAATTAAATTCTCTTGGCATGACAGTTTAAAATTGGCATGTCAGTCTTGTAAGTCACTGAATCTGAAGCCAAAGAGCTTCGGCTAACCTCAACTGTGGATTGACACAGCTGTGCCTTATGAAGGGCTGAACACCAATCTGGGAATTGGGTGAAACCACCAGCTATGCACTAAAGGGAGGCTCCCAAGGGCACACCAAGGTGGACACTCCCAAGAAGAATCCAAAGACTGCCTGTTTCTAACACCTTCATTTGAAGGTATTAGAAGAAATAAGAGCCATGTGCTCCGGAATGGGTTAGTTTTAGAATGGTTTTGGGCTGGACATGATGCTGTGATTCTGTTCAAACTCACATCTGTGGTTGGGCACAGTGGCTCACACCTGTAATCCCATCACCTTAGGAGGCCAAGGTGGATCACTTGAGGTCAGGAGTTTGAAACTGGCCTGACCAACATGGTGAAACCTCATCTCTACTAAAAATACAAAATTAGTGAAGCGTGGTAGCGCACACCTGTAATCTCAGCTACTGGAGAGGCAGAGGCAGAACTGCTTGAACCCAGGAGGCAGAGGTTGCAGTGAGCCAACATCACACCATTGCACTCCAGACTGGGTGACAAGAGCAAAATTCCATCTCAAAAAACAACAACTCACATCTGTATTTCCCCAAAGAATGACACAAAACAGTCAGTGTGAGAATTCGGGGAAGACACTGGGCATACATGTGACATCTAGTTTTGAGTTAAGCTAAAGACTAAAGTGGAGTTGTCACCAACATAGAGTCAGTTGCCTTCCTCACTACACACAAGCATGGAGGCTGATTCTTGGTACATGTTCCCTGGCATGCCATCAATCTGTAAGGCAGAGATGATCACCCATCTTAGAAATGAAGAAACACAGGCTAAGGATCAGTCAGGGAGTGTGAGGTGACCCCTAACTCTGCCTGCTGGCCTGTGAGCTGCGTTCTTTGCTCGCTTTCACACTGCTTCACAAATGCCCTAGGTGTCTCAGTGCTCCAGGAGGACCCCAACACCAGCACCTGCGTTCATCGCGGTCCCCTGCTCCCTTCCTTTACTGTCATATGGAAAACATCACAATCAACTGCAGGAAACAATGTTGCGTCTTCTGTTTGGAAGCCAATGACCCAGTGGGGAAAGAGACCAAGAGGGCCAGTGTAGCCCCCAGCTTTGACAACAGAAAATCTGGGTTTGGGCCTCAACTCTGAGTCTGTTTAACACTTAACCTCTCCCTCACAATTCACTGGCCTATGCTGCAGGGGTGCATGATGATTACAGGAGAAAATGCATGAGGAGCCCAGGAATGCACAAGGGACCCCATGCACGTGGACTGCAGATCCCCATGAACATGGACTCCTCCTCTTCCTGCCCTTACTCCACGCCAGCCCCTCACTGTTCACCCCTGCTGAGCTGTCATGGACTTGTCTCCAGCTGAACACTGAGTCAGAGAAAGGGAAAGGAGACTTGGATCTATAATTTTATTTCTGGAACTTTAGAAGAGGACCTTGGTTTTAGAATGGGGACTACAGACAGCACAGTCAGACAGAAAAGCCCTCTTTGGATGGCAGGAACACAAAGCATCTTTCCTTGGACTAAGAGGCTTTGTCAACAGGAGAGAGCTTGGGTTTTCCCATTAATCTTCCCATTTTAAACACTGTGAACACCAGGCGATCTCTAAAGTCCTTAGGATCCCAACAGTCTGGGTTCCAAAAATGGATTTCACATAAGACTGCAGGCTGGGGTCACCCTGTGGGGTTAGCTGAAACAGCAAGGTGAGGAGCCACCAGCTGTCCTTTACAAACAGGTGTGGAGACACAAGCCCTCCACAGGGAGAAGACTCTGGTGGGTGGTGAGGAGAGAGCAATGGGCCACAGAGGAGTCTGTCACAGGGCCAGCCGGGAAGCTGTGGCCACACCACAGCCCTCAGTGGGTGTCTGGGTGTGAACATTCTGTAGAGCTCCAATGAGAGGAGTGATGCAAGAGCAGGTGCTGGGTCTGCATTTCTATTTACACAGAGAAAAGAAGATGTAGGGTAGATTGGGTCTTACTTTTATTTCAAGCTTTTGCCTTAAGAGACTCACGAAAGCCGAATATAAGGAAAGTCACTCTTAAAGTCATCAGTGTTGACTAAGGAGAACCAACGGGGCAAGCTGAAGACCAGAACCAAGTGAACATGGAGTTGAGTGAGCACCCTGCTCCCGCTCTGTCAAGGGTGCCCTAGGCTGGGCTCCCAACTCTATTCCTACCCAAGTGACTAAGGTAGGTGTAGTATCCCTGGCCTTCTGACCCCTAGATCTGAAAAGCAGGAAAGTATGACCAAATGAAAAACTCAAGTGTCCCTGCAAGCCAAAGCACCGAGTTGGACAGACAGCAGGTACATGGGTGGCAAAGGCCTGCTGATGGCAGGAGAGCTGACGAAGGTGCCCGCTCCTCCCCGTGAGACCCACACCCTGTGCCACTTACAGTTGGGACCTGGGGCCCTAGAATGGCCACAACAGCACAGCTGCCAGTGGGGGTGATGCCTGGGCTGAGCCTATAGCAATCTCCACAACCTCACCAAGCTGCTACCAACAGGCCTGGAGGGTGGCCGACCCCAATCTGGGCACACTGGGTCCATCTCCAGGTTCCAGCCCCTCCTGCTGACTCCTCCCACTCACCTGTGTGAGGTACGCATGTCCACGGGTCCATCGCCCACCAACCCTTCGCCTCTGCCCATGGCCACGGCCGTGGCCTCTGCTGTCCTCAGCAATCCTTGGGCTGGACCCGCTCCTGGCTCAGGCGTCACCCTCATGTCTCCGTCAGTGTTTAAATCTGAAGCCAACAATCCTCTCTCCATTTTTATTTTCTTGCTCTCCACATCGTCCTCTGCTGGGTCCCGTTCAAGCGCTCGTTTCTGACTCCGTGTTCGGCATGCTTCTTCGGTCATTCTGAACTTGGAAGGGAGGAGAAGACACAACATCTTAACTGGGTGCAATGGAAGGTGCCACCTTCTTAGAAACTTTTCAGTGTTTGAGTGTTTTCCTCCCTATGGAAAGATGGCAGAAGAATGTACAACACACACAGGGCCCAGAAAAGCATCCCCAGGACATTTCATCACTCCCTTGAGGAAGGCTAGGCAGGAGTGGGGTTTCCCCAGGCTCCAAGGTGCCGCTGAACATTGGTGGAGCCCAGCTACACCCCGCCCTGTTGGGGGTAGAGGCGGGGGGAGCTGGACAGGAGCAGTGGAAGGCGGCTGCTCATCAGCAAGGAAAGGAACTCTGCACTCCAGGCTCAACAGCAAACAGAGGAAAAGTTGTTCTAGAGCTGAACTACCTGCCTTTGGGATTTTGAGAACCTGCCATGTCTGGAATCCAGGAGGGTGGTGACTGTACTGTCCCAGGAGCAGGGTTGGGTCTGGGACTAGTCACACTGTGGTGACTGGAGTTAACCCCTGCTTCTCCCCTTCAGTGAAGGGAGATCTCCTTACTCCCTGCTCACCTCTGGAGGGTGGGGATTGGGGTGGGTCTCATTTAACCCTTTGGTTGCCAGCGAGGTACACTTTGAGTAGGGTGAGGCCTGGCCCATCAACGTGCCACCAGCCTGTACCTGCCGCATATACATATCTTGATTTAAAGAAGAAAGAAAAAGAAGAAAAAAACAGCTGAGTCAGTTTTTGATCCCATGACATCACTGGGCTCCACATGACCCTTCCCAGGATTCAGTCGGAGAGACAAAGCACTTTCCAGAAAACCAGTCTGAACCGGTTCCAGACAACCAGCTGAAGTGTTGTTAACCCTCACGGAGACAGGACGACAGCACAGTGATGTCTGTCTGCAGGGAGGCGGCTGGCATTCCACAGCAGGGTCTGGGACACAGGCACTCTTAAAGGGGCCGCTCCAGTCCCTGGCCTCAACATCCCAACAGGGCAGGGCACAGGAATTGAGAGAGGGAGAGTTGGCTTCTTAAAAAAGCATCTCAGTGTTTACCAGGGGACAAAAGAGAAATTTAGCAGCTGAGCTGTAGCGAATTCCCAAAGTATCACAGTTTTTCACAGGATAGTTGGTGCCCACTTGGGCCCCAGAGAGAACCCCGATTCACACCTGTGACATGCTCTATGCTGAAGCCCTCTGGCTCTGTCTGTGTCCTCACAGGTGTGGCACTCATCCTGCCAGAGCCTCAGTTTCCTCATCCACAAACACCCTGGGGAGGCCTGTGCCGGGTAGAGCCAGGCAGGGTCAGCACAAGGCAATGCAGGGGTCCTGTCACTGTCCACAGGACACGCTCTGGAGCTGACTAATCTGCAGACTCTTTAAGAGCCGATTTCACAAATGAGCAATAACAGTGCAAGGTCCTGCCCAAATGTGCCCCCTCATGCAATCAGACTGAAAGGAAAGAAAGTGACAGCTGCTTCGTGCTCCTGGAGCCAGAGCAGGCCATCCACATGTGTGTCACACTAGTGTGGTCCAGCCAGTGCACCCAGGCACAGGCTTGAAACACGGGTCTCCTCAAGGCCAGGAAACCCCTGGTATGCTTCACACAGGCCCAGAGCAGCTCTGTGCTCCCTACCTTGTCTCTCTCACCACCACCAGGTGCCATGGCTGACCCCCAACATGACCAGGCTGCGGTGGGGAGATCTGAAATCTCCAGGGCACAGGTTTTCAGACTCGCCTCCACCTGACCCCAGCCCCTCCGGCATCCCAGCCTGCACCTACCACCCACCCCACAGCAACTGTGTAGCCCCTGCTGCCCCCAGCCGGCCTGTCCACCCCTACCCCCACTCCTGCTCAGCTGCCCCTCAGCTCCTCCATGGAATGGAGCCCAGGTGGAGGTCGAATGTGGAAATTGTGGCCTCACTGCTCCAGGGGGAGGTGAGGAACGCTACGGTGTCCCTCTCAGTCCTGAAGTTCTATGGTCTCTGTCCTTCCTCCCTCCGAGGTACCATCTGACCAGCTCACTTACTAACAGTTTGTCCTGCCTCCCATGAGACTGCAGATGTAAGTCACTGCCCTCAGAGTTTGGGTCCCCTCCTCTCCTTTCACTTCCCTCACTGTGGGAGGGGTGGGACATTTCTCCTTCAGCACTGCCTTAGACAGCCGGTATATGCACTCCCAGGCCCAGGGCGGAGGAAGCCTGTCTAGGAGAGAGACGAGGGGAGACCAAGATCTTGGACAAGTAGGGCCCCACACTGGAGTCGGGGCAATTCTGTCCCTACAGGTGAAGCTTCCAATCTGGTTTGATATCTGTTGGGGATGAGGTCCCCAGGTGGACAGGGAGAATGCACCTCCACCTCCAGGACACAGCACCCTTCCCTGTGACTCAAAGAAACCCCCCAAGCTTCCCACTCTGCTCCTGTTCCAGCCAGGCAGGGCCCTTCCAGCATAGCCTCCGGCCCTGTAAGTCCTGGGCTCGGCTTCAGGAAGTCCATCCGACCCAAGATACTGCATGAGTTCCTGCAGCTCTCTGGCCCACAAGGACAAGGTGGAACTGACAACCAGATCAGGGGTACGTGCCCGTGTGGCCTCGCTTCGCTGTCACTGTCACAGGACCAGAGGCGGTCCAGAGGTTCTGAGAGATGCAGGGCGGAGCAGGGCCTCAGATGCCCAGGAGGGCTGCTCCCTCCAGTCCCAGAGACCTCTCCTCTTGGGCCCCCTGTTATGATAGTGGTTCAGAGTCCTCAACAGAGAGCCAAGTGTACACTCAGCAGAGTGTACTCAGGGTGCACAGCAGCTCACTATGAAGCCTAAGGCCTGGAACTCTGCCAAGCCCAGGCCCAGCACTGACGGCCGGCCTCACGGTGCCCGCCTGCCCTGTGCCTGTGCCTCCCAGAGGAGGGCCGCTGTGGGGCGGAGCCCTGCAGCACCCTTCCCCCACTCCAGGAAGGACAAGCACAGCTGGAGGGGGCGGAGCCAGCTCTGTGAGCACAGGGGGCTCCTTCGGCAGGAATCTTCTCCACTGCCAAAACCAATGCAGGGCCTGTTACTGGCCAATCCTTGGCCACCACAGCACTCTTGCTCCTGGGGAGGGCAGGTGCCGGTAGAAGTGGCTCCTCCCTCCTTAAGACAGGCGGAACCAGTGCCCCCAGCACATCAGGGGTGGCGGCCATCGCACAGAGAGCACAGACCCAGGAACAAAGTTGTCAGGAAGAAGAAAGCACGACAGACGACTCCTGCAGAGCAGTGTGGGGGTGCAACAGAACACTTCCTAAAAGTAGGTGAAGAGGCTAGGTCGCCCTGACTGGCAAATGAGGATTTGTTTCAAAATTCCCAGTGAGAGAGGAGAGTGAGGAGAAGGCAGCTCCGATGGCAGAAGTTCCAGGCCAGGGCTGTGTGGAGCTGCCGGTGCCCGGAAAGCAACCCCCGTCCTGGAGGCCAAGATCCTCCGCAGGCTGCTGTAGGCAGAGAGAGATCCCAACAGCAGTGCGCCCATTTGAAAGAGGAGAGCACTGAGGCTGCCAGTGCTGCCTGAGACACAAAGTTGAAAGTCAGCCTCACCCTTCTCCTCACTTTCTCCGAACACCCAGGCTGGGCTGCAGGCCAGTACAGATGAGCAGCACCAGCAAGGCTGAGTGGGCATCAGTCTCCTCTGACACGTCCTCCACACACTGGGCTGCCAGGTGGTCACGGCACAGCCCAGCTCTTCCTCAACTAGAGGCCAGAAAGGGCAGGTTCCAGCCACACTGGAGACCACACACAGGCACAGCACAGCTCTGACCAGAAGCATCTCCATGGGCTTTAGGAAAGATATAAATGCTGCTTTATTTTCATAAAACACCACCATCCAACTGGTCTCAGACCCTCAGGCAGAAAACATGCTCTAGAACAATTCCAAAAGGCTGAATGATGCTGTGGCAAGAACCAGAACTCTTAAAGAAGACTCAGGGGACAAACAGAAGGCACCCAGCACACTTCTGGCACACCAGGCCGGTAAGCATCTCTTGATAATTAAAAAAGAAATTAAGCACATAGACACAAATCATAAAGCCAAACCCTTGCGGTCACACTGCTAATACTACTCTACCATAAAATGCCATCTATAGCACCCGTCACTAACATATGTGTAGTAACACTTATTTCAGACAGGAAGAAAGTGAGGCTTCACAGTAAGTGGGTTAAAGCACTGGCAGGAGAGGCAGGGCTGATACTCTCAACAGCGGATTTAAGGTTTCTTCCTGTGTCCTCAACCAACAGCAGCTCACTGAGCCTCCACTGTGGGCTGCAGACTGAGTGGTGAACAAGATGGAAGGAACACCATCCACCCCCAAGCTGGGAAAGGAGTGAAATGGCAAAAGGTGTTGTGACGGCGCGATGGGGACACCAGACAGAGCAGGGGGCCATCAGAGCACGCAGAGGGACAGAGGCTAGGCGGCACCGGAAGCCAGCCCTGAAGGAGACCTGCCCCGAGCGGAGCCTGGCGCTGGGGGAAGCACAGGCCCAGGCCAGAGGGGAGGAATCAGCTTGCTGTAAAGATCACCTGGCTGGAGGACTGCAGGGCAGGGGAGCGGTTCCTATGGTGCAGCTACACTGGGGAAGGGGCAGAGCAGAGGGGAGATAGGGGCACTCCAGAGGGGGTTGCTTTGGTTTGCTCATTTTTGCCTGAGCCACTGGAATGGTGGGGCTGGTTTTTCTGAGATGGGGAACAGCAGATTTGAGGAACGAAAGTTGTGCTACAGTTCGGATGTGCTGAGTGTGAGGCACTGATGAGCCCCACGGAGATGCTGAGGAGCAGGGCCCCATACCTGGGAGCAGCCACTGTCCTCAGGAGGCACAGGGCACCTTGGTTTCGGAACCTCTTCCTGTCAGGAAGGAAGAAGGGCCATGAAGCAACCAGTGCTGAGTCAGACGACACCGATGGGGTCCAGGTGCCAGCCTCGCTAGCTGTGGTCTGCACCCAACACTCAAGACACACAGGCCCTGCAGGCATGCGGCTGCAACAAGCCTGCGCTCGGGTGCCCACCTCCGGAGTGCCCCTATGGCCCTGCCCTTCACACAAACAGATGCACAGCACAGATGGGCCTCCGGACCCACAAGCCCTGTCCACTCTCCTCCGGGCAGCAAAGCCTGAGGAAGCTCCCAAAGCCACATCCGGGATCTGCACCCCTTCAGTGGCTCCCCCGATTCTTGAGAGTCAAACCAGGGTACCTCACTGTGGCCCAGAACCACCTGCGGAGAGGGTCAGGGAGAGACTGGGTAGGCCAAGTTTTGCGTTGGCAGCACCTGCCTGACAAACATACATCTTCCCAGGCAGAACAGACATCTCCATCTGCTCAGAACCGTGGCCCGAGCCACTTCCTGACACACATCTCTGAGTAACAGAGTGACTGGGACTCGTCCCGGAAGGAAGTCACACCAGAAACAGCAGCTCTGAACTTCTCAGTGTCAAACTTTGTTAAGGTCAAGTATGAGAGATACAACTTAACTTGGGAGATAGAAAGGTGTTCCCAGCAGTGAGCTTCTACAACTGTGTCTAACAGCACAGAACAGAGACTTGGTCTCAGCTCGATCACACACCCGCTGGTTGGCCAGGGGAGAGGTCTGTCAATCAATCTCTGGGCCTCAGTTTCTCCATCCCTTCACAGACAAGGCTATGTGAAGAAAGATGGAAATAACTTGTGGGAGAAAAGTTGCAGAATAGTATAGTACCATTTGCATGGTGCAAAAAAAAAAAAAAAAAAAAAAGTGTATCATCTACAGAGGAAAAAACCGAAAACAACTTTACTAAAATCAAAACTGAAAGGAACTGGACCAAAATCAGTAGTAGTCATCTCTGAAAAGTAGATTGAGAAACTTTCACTTACTATATAGTAAACATTTCTGTATTGCTTGAATTCTTTCTTTTAGCAGTGACTATGAATCAGTCCTGTACTCAAAGCAAGGATTAAAAAAGAAAACTAGATAAAAACAGCCCCACCTGCTAAAGATGAGAATCAAAAGCACAAGTCTGAAGCTGGGCATAGTGACACACGTCTATAATCCCAGCTGCTCAGGAGATCAAGGCACAGGCATCACTTGAGCCCAGGAGTATGTGGCTAGCCTGGGCAACACAGTGAGACCTTGTTTCTTAAACAAAAAAGGAAAGATGGAAACTAACAAAGGCCAGGCGTGGTGGCTCACCCCTGTAATCCCAGCACTATGGGAGGCAGAGGCAGGTGGATCACCTGAGGTCAGGAATTTGAGACCAGCCTGGCTAATACAAAAATTAAATGGGCATAGTGGCACATGCCTGTAATTCCAGCTACTCAGGAGGCTGAGGCAGGAAAATCCCTTGAACCCAGGAAGCAGAGGTTGCAGTGAGCCAAGATCACATCATTGCACTCCAGCCTTGGAGACAGGAGCAAAACTGTCTCCAAAAGAAAAGGGAGGGGGGGGCGCGGAAATAAAAGAAACAAAGAAAGACAGTACCGCATCCAAGCGAGGAGGAAGGAGGCTCCCCAGGGTGAGAAGCTCTGGAGAGAAAGAGGGTGGTGGCAAGAGGCCAGCTACTACAACACACCAACGCACAGGACCAAGGACACAAGATGGACACAGAAGCTTCAGTGGGCTGAGAGGACACCGCTGCCCCTTCTTCCACAGTGTTTATTGAAGATGTCCATGCAGTTAAAATCATCTACCTTCTATGCCACATGCTAGAGACTCAAATTCTAAGCAGTCAACGCAAACTCCTCCGTTCATCCCCACAGCCTGCCTTCTCTATGGGACACAAGCCTCCCTGAGTGGCCACCAGAGTGACCACCAAACCATAGCATACCTTACCAGGACTCCGATGAGGGCCCCGGCAACAATCTCTATGCCACTCAAGAGCTTCATCTCTCCCCCCCTAACTTGATGTTAAGCTCTTCAATGGCAGAAGCTTCTTTTCCCCATTCATCTTCATTTTCAGTGTAGAGCAAAAACTATAGGCTTGGTATGCACTGCTGAGTTACGTCTACGTTTCTGTAAGTTAGCCTCATGAAGCATGTGATTCCCAGGGTTGCCTTACAGGGCAAAGAGGACGAAACAAGTAGTGTTTTCATTAAAAACTCCAAGACATAGGGACTGAGATGGCATCTCCCAGACTGAGGCCAGGGCAGGAAAAGCAATCAGGCGAGACGTTCCCGGCAGAGGATCAGCATGCACCAAGCTGCTGAGCAGGGAGGGTCTCAGGCCAAGGAAGGGAAGGCCGTGGTGAGTCCTCAACTATAGGCTTTCTCAAAAGGAGAACAGACGTCTACCACTCAGGGGCTGAAGCTGGGTTCTTAACCCTTGGTGGTCTGAAAAGTAAAGATACACCAGAGATACAGGTATCTTCTCTCTCGCACATTATCAGGATGGACCCTGGCCCAGCTATCTGGCTAGGAGCTCCCTGTGCCTTCAAAGACCCCAGACCGAGAGATCATCTCCCTGCAGTGGTCCTAGGATGAGACCATCAGTGGGGAGATGCACACTGGTTGGGGCCAAGTGCCTCTCACTGAGAGCCTCCATAAGTTGGAGACAGGCATGTGTCACCCCACAAGGTACAGGCAACTGAAGTCTGGCTGAAAGTCCAGGATAGGTCTCATTTCAGGCCACCATGCCTCTGTCTAAGTTGCCATGCTGATGACCCTTCCACTGCATGCTCCAGAGGGCCTTTTGTTAATCATGTTTGAATTGTTTTCACCTGGAGTGACAGGCACCGGTGGGGCTCAAGGGAGAGCTACATACATGTGAGGAGGAGAACAGCCATCCTCAGATGTCTCCAGGCAAGACTGAATCTAGACTTGCCTTGCCCAGGGCTATGGAAGAAGCCCTGGGAGGCCCCTGGGAAGAATCTGCAGCTAGAAGGTGTGAGCCCTCAGAATGTCCCAACCACTAACCAGGTAACAGGCTCTGTGACAGCAGGTACAACACCTTGCCAATGTCCGTGGGGTAGCCCCAGCTCTGGAAGAGTGTCAGTCACAGAGCAGGTATGCTGTACACACGGGATACGTGGGCAGAGGTATCACAGATAGGAGTGCTCAATCCCGGATATAAAATGGTATAGTAAGGCCAGGCATGGTGGCTCATACCTGTAATCCCAGCACTTGGGAGGCTGAGGCGGGCGTCTGCGACAAGGTCAGGAGTCTGAGACCAGCCTGACCAACATGGTGAAACCCTGTCTCTACTAAAAATACAAAAATTAGCCAGGCATAGTGGTGCTCACCTATAATCCCAGCTACTCAGGAGGCTGAGGCAAGAGGATCGCTTGAACCTGGGAGGCGGAGGTTGCAGTGAGTCAAGATCACCCCACCGCACTCCAGCCTGGGTGACAGCCTGGGTCCACACTCTGTCTCAAAAAAAAAAAAAAAAAAAAGGAGGAGGGAGTATAGTATTAGCATAAAACCTATGTATATGGCTCCATATGCTTTAGTAAGTCACCTCTAGATTACTTATAATACCCCATAAAATGTAAATGCTACATAAATAGCTGTTGTTATAGTTTTATTTGTATTATTTTATATTGCTGTATTATTGTTTTTTAAATTTTCTTCTTCTAAAATTTTTATTTATTTATTTATTTTTAGAGACAGAGTCTTGCTCTGTAACCCAGGCTGGAGTGTAGTGGTGCAATCCCAGCTCACTGCAACCTCTGCCTCCCAGGTTCAAGCAATTCTCCTGCCTCAGCCTCCCATGTAACTGGGACTACAGGCGCACGCTATCACACCCAGCTAATTTTTTGTATTTTAGTACAGACAGGGTTTCACCATGTTGCCCAGGCTGGTCTCGAACTCCTGAGCTCAGGCAATCCACCTGCCTCGGCCTCCCAAACTGCTAGGATTACAGGCATGAGCCATCAATCCCGGCCTCAAAAAAAAATGTGTTTTAAGAGACAGGGTCCCACTGTGTTGCAGGCTGGTCTCAAGCTCCTGGGCTCAAGGGATCCTCCTGCCTCAGCCTCCCAAGTAGCTGGGATTATAGGCACATACCACCGTGCCTGGCTTACCCCAAATATTTTTCATCCACAGTTGGTAGAACTCAAAGACGCAAAACACTAGGATATGGAAGCCCAACTGTACATACTTGAGTGGGCGTGGCTGTAAATTACCCTTTATTATTTACCTAGGCGGGCCACCACCTTGGGGGCCCGTTTTCTAATCCCTAGCCTAGTGTTTCTCCTGAACAAAACCACACACGAACATCGCAACATTTGTGTTACACCTCAACAGTCCCCTAATTCATCAATCATGTTGGAACAAATCGCTTTTCCAAAACAAGCCTTATAGCAGAATGGACTACAGAGAAAAGTCAGTTTCAAAAACAACTCTAAGGTAGGAGGGACTTGGCACAGTGGCTCACACCTGTAATCCCAACTCTTTGGGAGGCCTAGGAGTGAGGATCACTAGAATCTAGGAATTCAAGATCAGCCTGGGCAACAAAGGGAGATTTCATTTCCAGTAAATTTTTTTTTCTTTTTTTGAGACAGGGTCTCATTCTGTCACCCAGGCTGGAGGCAGTGTCTTGATCTCAGGTGACTACAACCTCTGCCTCCCAGGTTCAAGCGATCTTCCCACCTCAGGCTCCCGAGTAGCTGGGACCACAGATGGGTGCTAACATATCAGCTAATTTTTTGTATTTTTAGTGTACTAAAAATCCAGCCACCTCAGCCTCCCAAAGTGCTGGAATTACAGGCATGAGCCACTGCACCTGGCCTTCTGATAAAAAAATTTAAAAAAAATAGCCAGTTGTGGTGAACACCTCCAGCTATACAGGAGGCTGAAGTGGAAGGACTGCTTGAGTCCTGGAGGTCAAGGCTGCAATGAGCTGTGATTGTGCCACTGCACGCCAGCCTGGGTAACAGAGCAAGACCTTGTATGTGGTGGGGAGAGTGGACAGATTCGAACGTTTAAATTCAATCCAAAGCAAGGACTCAAGGTTAACTCTTGACAAGTCAGAAGGAAATTTAAGTTTCAAAAAGTGCTATGTGGCCAGGAGCGGTGGCTCACACCTGTAATCCCAGCACTTTGGGAAGCTGAGGTGGGCAGATCACCTGAGGTCGGGAGTTCGAGACCAGCCTGACCAACATGGAGAAACCCCATCTCTACTAAAAATACAAAAAAATTAGCCAGCCATGGTGGCGCATGCCTGTAATCCCAGGTACTCCAGAGGCTAAGGCAGGAGAACTGCTTGAACTCGGGAGGTGGAGGTTGCGGTGAGCCGAGATCATGCCATTGCACTCCAGCCTGGGCAACAAGAGAAAAACTCCATCTCGAAAAAAAAAAGTGCTACGTGCAGACAAGACAGCTTGCTACAGGTCAATTTTATACTGTCCTAAAAGCCCACACTTAGAACACTCAAGATAAATAGGTCCCTGTTAGAAGGAAATCATGTGCTATAAACTCAATTGCTGCAGTGGATAAAACTTTAACCCAGTTACAGAAACAAGCACTCCCTAAGCACAGATGCCTGAGAATCACACCAAAGCCCTAAGGAAAAGCACAGGGCTGAGAAGAACCCGAGGGGCACAAGCCCAGCCTGGGGGCTCAGGAGAGGCCTCACTGAGGAGGGGAGGTTTCACCCACAGTGCAAGCACAAGGTGTGAACCAAGCACACCACTGAGGCTGACTGCTGGAGGAATGGGGGCTTCAGAGATGCCCTGTGGCAGGAAGGGAGTCACAGGGCATGGGCTCCTCAGGTGACCAGGACTGTCACCTTTGAGGACTGAGAGAGAGTGAGGTCGTCTGTGCCAGGGAAACCCTGAGGATGCATTACCACATCACGTCTCCCAGCCAGTGCTCTGCCCTACACATGACTATCCCACATTGGGGCAGGATCTAGACAGGCAGGTAACCTACAGCATATCCTGTACCACAGAATGAATCAAGGTCCCAAAACAAAGTTACTGTGAGTGGCTAAAGGTCTGTGTCTGGTACATTTTGCCTGTGACTTCAGCTCCATAGGCCAACCCTATCCCAGGGGTTCAGCAGAACACCAGGACCTGCCCTGCCCACTGCCACCCGCTGCCTTGGTCCTTCAATTCTGCACGTCACTTCACCCCAAGCCTGGCAGCGATCTATGTCCCGTTCAGCTCACACGGGGGCTCCCTGGACTTAGGGGCTGACATGGATTCTCTAAGCCTCTGCCTGGTTAAGAGAGTATATTCAACAGGTAGACAACCACTTTGCAAAAACAGGAGATGAAGCTAACACATTCTTCTGTCCTACTGAAGGTCCCTAACCCACAAGATGGGCAGTCTCCCCGTCAGCCTCTGACAGCCACAGCAAAGCTCTCAGTGCCTGAGCAAGGACTCCTCGGACCCACCTGGGCTGTGGGCTCCAGGGAAGCCAAGGTCAGCAAGAAGACTGGGAAGGAAACGAGGAACAACACACAGCACCCATGAAGTAAGAGAATCTGACCCTGCAGGAAAGACCGCAGGCAACAGACAAAGGAAACAGTGGGTCAGCAGACAGATACCTCCCTGCCTTGCAGAACATACTAGTTACACATAGAGCAATCTTACACAACACACACGTGTATACTCACACTCATGCACACACAAACAGTTTTCAATCCCTCCTCCCACTACTGAGTTTTGCTCAATTATTTCAGAAAACATCTTTCTGGCCACGAGCAGTGGCTCACACCTATAATCCCAGCACTTTGGGAGGACAAGGAGGGAGGCTTGCTTGAGTCCAGGGGTTCAAGGCTGCAATGATCGCACCATTGGACTGCAGCTTGGACAACAGAGAGCAAGACCCTGTCTCTAAAGAAGAATAAGTCTTTCTTCTGCATTTAATTCAAGCAGAAGAACAGTTCTGAAGAGCAATCAGCATCCATACAGCTACTGATCTACTCGTCTCAAGAATAATAAAAACCACAAAGTAGGGGTTTCAGACACAAGGGCCAGAATCACCAAGCTGCAGAGCAAGTGAAGGAGCCCAGAGCCCTGCTGAGTCTCACACGCATTCCCACCAGCCTACTTCACTGCAACCCACACTACTTCCTTGGTCCCACAATTTCTCACATAGCTGGAGCAGGGTAACATCCTCAAATCAATGGCACTGCAACCTCACTTGCTGGTTCTACTTCATGCTGAAACATGGTAACATCAGCTTCTGAGAAGCCACAAGAAACCTGCTGACTGTTGCACATCTGGATGATGCGTGAACTCAGAAGGAAACTTCTGCAGCACGAGGAGTCTGATCAGTGCCTGGGACAGCCCTCCTGGCCCCGTGGGACAGGAACCAATGATGGGCTCCTCAACTTGGCCATGCCTGACGACAAAGATTCACCCTGTGCCAGACACGGATCTCCCTGAGCACCTCCTCAGTGGAGTGCAGGCAGAGGAGCAGCTCAGATCCCAGCCATCACCAGAGCACAGACCCAGTAAGGGCTGGGAGATGTGTGTATAAATCACTATTTTGTTTCAAGGCAACGCTGGAAAAGGTGTCCAACATGCTGGTCCAAAGGAAGAGAAGAAGAATCTCGAAATGTTTCATTTGAGCTGGGCCCCAAGGGTAGAGTCTGGATTTGTAGAGACGGAAGAGAGAGGAAATGGTAGTAGAAATGGTGATGTGACAGAAATATACAGCACTGTGAGAATCAGTCTCTAAGTAAATAAAGCCAAAATAAAAAGAGATTCAAACTCTTTTGGTTCTATTTATTTATTTTTGTTTTTGTTTTCTTTTTTATGTATATACCCAGAGAAGGTAGAAAAAAGAGATTCAAACTTTTTATTTATTTATTTATTTTTGGAGACAGAGTCTCATTCTGTCACCAGGCTGGAGTGCAGTGGCGCAATCTCGGCTCACTGCAATCTCCACCTCCTAGGTTCAAGCCATTCCCCTGCCTCAACTTCACGAGTAGCTGGGACTATAGGCGCGAACCACCACGCTCGGCTAATTTTTTTTTTTGTATTTTAGTAGAGACAGGGTTTCACCATGTTGGGCAGGATAGTCTTCATCTCCTGACCTCGTGATCCGCCCACCTCGGCCTCCCAAAGTGCTGGGATTACAGGCGTGAGCCATTGCACTCAGCCAAGACTCAAACTTTTATTAAGTGTCTTTTTTCCTTTCTTTTATTTTTAGTTTTTAGTTTTTGAGACAGAGTCTCACTCTGTTGCCCAGGCTGGAGTGCAGTGGCTTGACCTCGGTTCACTGCAACCTCCGCCTCCCAGGTTCAAGCGATTATCTGCCTCAGCTCCCAAGTAGTTGGAATTACAGGCACGTGCCACCACACCCAGCTAATTTTTGTATTTTTAGTAGAGACGGGGTTTCACCATGTTGGCCAGGCTGGTCTTGAACTCCCGACCTTGTGATCTACCCACCTCGGCCTCCCAAAGTGCTGGGATTATAGGCATGAATTACTGAGCCCAGCTAAGTGGTTTTTTTTTTTTTCAATGCAATGAGGTTACTTAGTGAAAGAAAGCATCTCAGTATAGAAGCCACAATTGTATTCAGCTGAACACGATGAGGACAAAGCCCCTGCCATAACCTCCGGCACCTTGTGGTGGAGGGATCCTGACCACCCCTTAGCCTGTGAGAGTGAAGAGGCCTGAAATCTTTAACAAGGTTCTTAAAGACGGATGAGGGGAAAGCTGTCAAAAGGCACAGAGCACACACCAAAAACACATGAGCACAGGTGCAATTCAAGCAAGTACCTCCCCCTCAGGCCACCAAATACATAAATTTGAGCACTGGCATGCCCAGGAGGGGAGTCGGCAACAGCCCCCATAGGTGTTCCCTAGCCAGCACTTCCTGGAAGACAGCTATTTACAAGTGCCATGCTCAGCCCTGACAGGAGGAGAGGGGCATCTACTGCCTCCTCCTAACGGCACATGTGACAACCCAGGTGTGCCCAGAATTACGATGCTGAATGGCAGGGTCCCTTCCCAGCACTTCATCTGAAATGCTAATGACCCACGACTATAAGCTGGTTCCCATCACCAAGCAGTAGGCAGAGTCTGAGGCAGCAACCAGGACATCCATCCCATCATCTCTAGTCCTCAGGTTCTAGAACTACCCAGAGATGCAGGTAATTAAGTATTAAAGGGGCCAGGTGCAGTGACTCATGCCTGTAATCCCAGCCCTTTAGGAGGCCAAGGCAAGAGGATCCCTGAGGCCAGGAGCTCAATACCAGCCTGGGCAACATAGCAAGACCCTGTCTCTACAAAAAAAAACTTTTAATATAGTAAGATAAATAAATGAAGGAAGCAAGTAAAAAGAAAAGGTACCTCCTCTCTGGCTTTCCCATTTACAAATAAATGCACACTTACACTCTCATGTGTTTCAGGTAGAGGACTCATAAATGATGCCTCCAAAATAATTTTTAAAATTAATAAATTTTTTAGACAGGGTGTCACTATCTTGCTCAGGATGGAGTGCAGTTGCGTGACTATAGCTCACTGTAGCTTTGATCTCCCGGGCTCAAGTGATTCTCCCACCTCAGCCTTCCGAGTATCTAGGATCACAGGTAGGCACCATCATACCCAGCTAATTTCTGTATTTTTTGTAGAGTTTCTGCCATGTTGCCCAGGCTGGATTTTTTTTTTTTTAGACGGAGTTTCTCTCTTGTTGCCCAGGCTAGAGTGCAATGGCACGATCTTGGCTCACCGCAACCTCCACCCCCTGAGTTCAATCAATTATACTGCCTCAGCCTCCCAAGTAGCTGGGATTACAGGCATGTGCCACCACACTCAGCTAATTTTGTATTTTTAGTTGAGATGGGTTTTCTCCATGTTGGTCAGGCTGGTCTCGAACTCCCAACCTCAGGTGATCTGCCCGCTTCAGCCTCCTAAAGTGCTGGGATTACAGGTGTGACCCACCACGCCTGGTAGATTTTTTTGTTGTTGTTTTGGTAATACAGTTAACAAAGTAAACCTGGAGAGCAAAACATCACAGAAACATGCCCAAGTATATTATATATACTCAAATAACCATCAACATTTTAAAAATAAAACCTTCTGGGCCTGGTGGCACATGTGCATGTAGTCCCAGCTACTAGGGAGGCCAAAGCAGGAGGAATGCTTGAGCCCAGGGGTTTGAAACCAGCCTGGACAATGGAGCAAAACCCTGTTTCTAAAAATAAATAACATCTAGATGGTCTGCAAATTCCTAAATGTAACTCACACTAAGCCTGCACAGTGGGGAGCAGCTCTGGTATCCTCTCACTCCAGCATCCTGTGCAGAGCAAAGCTGTTTTGGGCACAGGTTGTCTCTAGAAAATAGATCACTGCTTCCAATAACCAATAGCCCACCCACACTGTGCCCCACAGCTCCGACTCACCTCGGAAATCATGCAGGGCAAGCCTAAGACAGACAGGTCCCCAAACCCCCTCCCTAGTGTCATCTGGGGAAAAAAAACTGGAGAAGCATAGTTCCTAACCAGGGAAGACGGTGTACGGATTATGCCATCTTCCAGAGGCACAGATGATTACCTGAAAACTCCCAAAACCAGAGAACAATGGTGTCCACACACAGGCCACGAAAAAGCCCCACAAGGATCACAACTAGCTGCTTCTGTATATGAGCCCCGTGTCTCAGCTTGAGGGCCCTTCTGCATAACATGAGATAAAACCCTGCCCTCACCCCCAAGTTGTACCAAACCAATAGGAAAAAGCACACCTAAACTGATCACAGGTTTATGGGGAGAAAGACAGGTAGCAAATAAGTGTCTTTAAAACTACCCATAGCAGGGGGCGGTGGCTCACGCTTGTAATTCCTGCAGTTTGCAAGGCTGAGGCCGGTAGATCATTTGAGGTCAGGACTTCAAGACCAGCTTGGCAACACGGTGAAACCCCATCTCTACAAAAAAAATTTAAAAAATTACCCACCGTGGTGGTGGGTGCCTGTAATCCCAGCTACCCAGGAAGCTGAGGCAGGAGAATTACTTGAACCCAGCAAGCAGAGATTACAGTGAGTCGGGACAGTGCCACTGCATTCCAGCCTGGGAGACAGAGAGAAACTCCGTCTCAAAAACAAAATAAAACAAAACTACCAATAGCTTCCTGAGCTCACACTAGAGATCAGGATTTGGTTTCTGTGTGTGACATCTCAGAACTGCTCATTTTCCAACACTGCCCCCATCTGAGGCTGGGCTTGAAGTGGCCCCACATCTGTGCCACCATTGGCCAGGACCTGTGCCCAAGCCCAACCCTGGGGCCCCAGAGAGAGAAACAGATGCTGCCCAAGGAACACATGACATAGAAACAAAGGTGCCACCTGTAAAGGGGAATCTGAGCAGTCTTAAACCTCTACAGGTAAGCGGGGACCAGAGCCCCAGCTGTAGGACGTCACTGTGAGGGCTGGCTTTGCTCCCCTCCTGTGGGAAGGGCCTTAGCTCTCTGTCCCCTCCCAAATGCCTCCTGGGCCACAAGCCTATGCGGCCTATGAAAGGTTACGCCTGCCATTTCCATGCCATCTGCTACGTGCCCATTGGGCGTCACATCACAAAATGGAAGGCCTTAACCCTTCTAGGGCTGTAATCTCTCAGGGCTGAGCTGGGCTGAGCCAGGCCGAGCTGCAGCCCTTGACCACCAGCTCCATATCAAGGCCTGAGATTGGAAATGGCAAGGGAGGTCTGGCACAGAAAATTCCAAGGGCCAGAAAAGCCTTTTCAATTCCTGGAAGGAAATGTCGAGTGGAAAGTGAGGGAACCAAATATTCATCTCTTGCCATTTTCATCAGGGCACCCAGCAACGTGGTCACGCTGCGGGCTGGAGGCCCTGCCCGGCGCCCTTCCTCAAGCTCCTCCCCGCAAGCCATCCTGCAGCATCACAGAGCCACAGCGAGGATCATAGCCAGCAGGGAAACCTACTTCTACAAGGAAACAAACTTTCTGCTCTCAAGGCAGCCCCAGCCAGTGGATCTACCCACAAACAGTCCTTGTAGCACTTTCCTGCACAGCTGTAAGGGCTGGGACAGAAATCCTTCTTCTACCATCTACCTTGCAAATGGAACTCTTCCCCTCAGGAGTGGGAGGGGGCTGGGTATAGACACCTATATGAACCTCTGGGCAACAGCTGAGCTGGGCTATGCCATGAAGCATACACACGGTGGGGGAGTGGGGTCTGTATCAGTGCTTCTTTGGCAAAACATGCTACTTAATAACACAGAAGCAAGCCCTGGCCAGAAGATCCTGCTGGCCTCTCTGACCATATCCAGCCACCTCTGTGCTTGATCCCCCAATCCAACCCAACCCCCGTCCTGTTCTCTCAGCTGGAGCCACAGTGACATCCCGGCTCACTCCCACCTCAGGGCCTTTGCACCTCCACTCCCCCAGGTCTCAGCTGAGAATGCGAAGTGGGAAATGCCTTCCCTCCACACATGCCCCCCTCAGGGGTCTCTGTCCCCTTTCCTGCCTCATCACCACTTGACATGCCATTGACTCACCTCTCTGTGGGCTTCCACCCCCAGGATACCAGGGGACACCTATTTGCCTAGCAATACCATCCAAGGGCCCAGGCAGGAACAATGCTTTACATGGAAAAGCCACTGGATACACATTTGTTAAACAGATGTCAAAAGGTACTTTCAGAACCCCCAACTACCACTGCCCCTCAACCTCCTTCCTGGTTAAATAAGCCAAAATGTCTTCATGTCGACAGACAATGACTACAACCACCCAAAAACTGGTCAGGAACCATGCAGTGGCTAATGCCTGTAATCCCAACACTTTGGGAGGCTGAGCCCGGAGGACCCTTGAGGCCAAGAGTTCAAGACCAGCCTGGGCAACATAGTGAGACTATCTCTACAAAAAAATAAAAACAAAGCAAAATCTTTACCTCATCCCATATATGAAAATTAATTCAAAATGGATGAAAGATCCAAATATCAAAAGCTAAATCTATAAAACTCTTAGAAGAAAATACAGGAAAAAAACATCATAACTGTGTTTGGCAAAGAGTCTTTTACATATGACACCAAAGCACAATATCAAAAAAGAAAAAAGATAATTTGGACTGCATCAAAATTAAAATCTTTCGTGCAAAGGGCATTATAAAGGGAAAAAACCACACACAGACTGGGGAAAAATTATAGCAAATCATACACCTGAGGAGGGTCTAGTGTCCAGAACATACGAAGGATCATTACAACTCAGCAACAAAAAGACAAGAAACACAATTATAAAACAGGCAAAGGACATGAACAGACCTTTCTCCAAAAGAGGCAAATCGCCAACAAGCATGTGAAAAAGACTGTCTCAGTGTCACTAGTCATAAGGGAAATGCAAATCCAAACCACCATGAGAAACTCCTTCCCATCAACTAGGATGGCTACAGTCAAAAATGCCCATCAGTATTGGTGAGAATATGGAGAAGTTAGGACCCTCATATTGTGGGGTGGAAAGTAAAATAGTAGAGTGTTGTAGAAAATGGTCCGGCAGTTCCTCAAAAAGTTAAACGCAGAGTTCCCACATGAGCCTGGGCAGGGCCTCCAGGCCACGGCGTCACCATGCTGCTGTGTGTCCAGCAAGTCCACTTCTAGGTATATCCAAAAGAGATGAATACAGGTATTCAAACAAAAATGTGCAGGTCAATGTTAAAAGCAACCTTATCCACAATAGCCAAAAAGTAGAAACAACCCAAATGTCCATCAGCGGATGAATGGATAAACAAAATGTGGTCCCTCTAGACAACGGAATATTATTTGGCCATAAAAAGGAATGAAGCTCTGATACAATGTGACTGAACTTTGAAAACATCATGCTAAGTGAAAAAAGTCAGACAAAAAGGCCACATATTTATATGAGATGCCAGAAGAGGCAAACCCAGAGACAGAAAGTAGAATCAGTGGCTGCTGGGAGGGTGGACAGCAGAGTGAAGGAAAACGGAGTGACTGCTAATGGGGATAAGGTTTCTTTTGGGAGTGTGATGAAAATGTTCCAGAATTACAGGTGATAGTTGCACAATACTATGAATGGGTTAAATGCCACTAAACGACACATTTTAAAATGTTAAAACTGGTGAATTTTCTATCACGTGAATTGCACATGTTTTTTTAAAGAGGCAAGACAAGAAAACAAAAATACTAATTCTATTAGCCATGAACCCCTCTAAAGCCATTAAAATACTAACAGGCAAAAGCAGGTTTGCTCTGACCCCAACAGCACAGAACTGGGTCCTCCAGTCAACATGTTTCTTTTGTACAGCAAGACCCCAAACAACCACGCAGCCACTGGCCATCAGAGCAGGCAGCCTCTATGTCACCACCAACCACGCGTCCCACAAGAGAACTACAGGAGGCTGCAGCAAGCCCACTGTAGACAAGGGGATTCAGAACCATCTCCCAGCGAAAGATCCAATGTCTGGGAGTATGAGAATGTGGGACACATACAGGAGAATTCACCAAGGAGGAGCCAAGGCAGAAGTAGGAGGTGGCCTCAGAGGGCTAGAATCACAACAGCCACTACCAGCAGAGCCCCACCTCAGCCAGGCCTTATCACAGGCCCCACACTACTTAAAATCCAAATAAAACTGTCATGCTGGCTTGTATTTTTATTTTTTAAGAGACGAGGTCTCGCCCTGTCGTCTAGGCTGGAGTGCAGTGCCACGATCACGGCTCACTGCAACCTTGACTTTCACGGCTCAAGCAATTCTCTCACCTCGACTTCCTGAGTAGCTGGGACTAAAGGTACACACCACCACACCTGGTTAATTTTTCATTTTTTGTAGAGACAAGGTCTCACCATGCTGCCCAGGGTGTTCTCAAACTCCTAAGCTCAAGAGATTCACCTGCCTCAGCCTCCAGAAGTGCCAGGACCAACAGCCACAACACACGGGGTTTTACACTAACACACAATTGGGGAAGTGCCACAGGCCTCAATGTCACAAGGTGTTTTACTCACTTATTAGTCCAAACACCTGTGTAAGTTTCTACTCAGGGATCAGGGACACCCTTGGGGTGCTCCTACTGGGAGCAGCCTCAGCAGCCCCAAGGAGAACACTGGAGAAGGGGGCACGGCAGACACAGCACAGTCCTGAGAGAGACAGGGTTGAGGTCCCTCACACACTGTTCACTGGATCCCTAGATCACAACTCTAAGCACTACTGTTCACAAAACAAAGTCATGTGCAAGTCCAGCTAACCACCTACTTTACCCACTCGAGATGGGCTCACTGCTGTGGATGAACAATACCAATGGGGAGGCGAGAATGGTTTTCATCAGAGTCAGAGTACTGGAGTGGTGGTCAGATGTGCCCTGGGTACTGGGCGGGGAGGGGACAGGAAGGAGGCCCAGAAGTTCATGGTGCAGAATCTGCCCTCAGCTGTTGGGTCAAAGCCAGAAAGCCTGATTCACCCCCAAGGGCCTCAGGTTCCTCCCCTGTAAAATGGGAACAGCACCCACTTTATTGCTAACACTTCCTGAGAGCTCCAGAAGGGTAACTTGGAGTGCTGTTATTACAGAAAATAAGAGTGTGTAAGAGGCCGTCTGGTGGGCTGACAGGCCACAGTCCCTTACAGCAATTCCAGTCTCTGCTCAAGGTTTTCTGCTTGAATTTAAACTACCTCCACGTGGCCTCCACCTCAGCTTTTATAAACAGCCATTTCTCCTGTTCTAGATGATCCAGTTATGAAGCTCCCTGAGGGAGGACCTGGGCCAAATCCAACTTTCCCTTTCCATTTAAGGGAAACTTCAAATCAACCCATAGAAGTAGAGAATGGCATGATTAAGTGCAGGTGCTTGTTACTCAAGTCCATGGCCACCAGGGGACCACCCTTGTGTCTTCCACACACTGCTCCTTTCTCCCACTCTCCCCCACTAGCTTCCAGGAAGCAAATCTCATGAAACATGTACTTATGCTGAAGAGTTCAGTATCTCTACATGACAAGCATGACCACAATACCATGATCCCACCTTTGACAATTTCACAATCATCCCTCCACCTTTGTTGGAGTCACACCTGGCTGAAATCTGTAGGTCCCCTTACTATCATATGCTCACGAAGTTAGGATGCTTGTCCTGTTTCCCACTGGTGGTTTTGCGAATTGTGTCCCTGTGGCATAAGTCCACATGCCCCCATTTCTCATAAACTAGACCTTGAGGCATGAGAATGCATTCCTGTGGAAGCACAGGACACCCTCCTTGGGGCCTAGCAGCCAGGGAGAATCACTGTCTGGACCTCACAGTCTGGAACCCACTACCCCGACAATTCCCTATGTGCCTGCAATAAACTTAAAATTGTCATTTCATATTAATTTGCTAAAATATATCAATAGCTGTGCTGCCCATTAGCCACATGTGGCTATTTAAACAGACAAAATTACACTCGGCATCCTCAGTCGTGCTGTGTCAAGTGTCACGCAGGGCAGCAGGTGTACAGCATCCCTGTCATCCTATGAAGCTCTGTGGGCTGGCACTGCCCTGCAAGGGAACCTTGTCCTCACCCACGGTCTCCTTCCTGGAGTGTGCAGCCCACAGAGAAGACACAGGAAAAATGCCTGCTGCTTTCCCTCTACCCATTTTCAAAACAAGCTGGCTCCCTAACACCTACCAAAGGGGATTGTTGAGTTTCTTGTCCTTTAAGCACCAAAAGAAACTGTGGGGTGTTTCTGCTTTTGTGTTCAGCTGGGTGTCCCACTACATTGCCCAGACTGGACTCAAACTCCTGAGCTCAAGCGATCCTATGGCCTCGGCCTCTGGAACAGCTAGGATGGCAGGTGCATATAACCACAGCCAGCTTAAACCCTTGGGTTTTTTTTTTCTTTTCTTTTTTTGAGACAGGGTCTTAATCTGTCACCCAGACTGGAGTGCAGTGGGGCAATCTCAGCTCACTGCAACCTCTACCTCCCAGGTTCAAGCAGTTCTCCTGCCTCAGCCTCCCGAGTAGCTGGGATTGTAAGTGTGCACCACCACGCCCAGCTGATCTTGTATTTTTAGTAGAGACAGGGTTTCACCATGTTGCCCAGGCTGGTCTCGAACTCCTGACAGCAAATGATCCACCCACCTCAGCCTCCCAAAGTGCTGGGATTACAGGCGTGAGCCACTACGCCTGGCCACCTGTCCTTTTGCTAGATGTTGCAAATACCCCTGAGAGGAGCTGTGAATCCCAAAAGCAACTACCACTGCACTACCTGATTCCCACCACTGGAACAGTGTGTACTCCAGGTGTTTGCCAACTGAAAAGTCAGAAATGTCTTGGTGGCACTCCAACGTGCAGGATTCTTATATCGGAAAGACTGAGCATCATTCGCACCTTGGCCCATGTGCATTACCTGTCCTGTGATGCGATCTGGTTTTCTATAGTCATACCCATTTTTGATCCTTAACACCCAGCACTAGGCAGTGTGTGGCTGCTGAACAAAGAGGACCTGACAGGCCAAATTCAACGGCAGACACCAAGTCCATGAGCAGGCAAGACCGACCCCTGGGCCCACAGGAACAACTGTGCACACAACTGGGCATTGTGTGTAGACCTTGTGCCTCAGGCACTGGAGAGAGCTGCTAGGCACATCGTGGGCCAGCCCTCCTCCAGGCCTGCTCCTTCTTCTGTGCCCATGTGGTCCTGGGTGGCAGGAATGGGGACACCCCAGCAGATCACAGTTCATAGTTTCAACTGAAAGCAAGTGTGGGCTAGTGCTGAGTGAGACACACCCAAGAGTGGGTGAAACTTGCATTTTGTGGAGAAAACTAAAGTCAGTCAACATGCTGGGCTGTCTTACACACCCACAACAAAGAGTACATACAAGCTGACACATTTTCTAAGTCCTGAAGAAATAATTACTCAAGGGTGGCTTCTGCCTGTGTGACCACGAAGCACCGCATGCCATGACTGTTCTGTTTAGACTGTCCTTTTCCATCAAGTCCCTTCATGCATGGGCCAAAGGGAAACCTGGGATGGCCCCTGGAAATTCCCTTCTGAACTCCCAAACCGACTGCTTGAATGCTATGACCAGGTCTTCCCTGCTGGCTGGTGACAGAGAAGAGAAAGGTTTTCTCCATTCATTTATTCACTGAACAAGTACCTACTGCTCAGACCATGTGCTTCTGAGTTAAGAAAGGGCTAGGCAGGTGCTCAACTTGGCAGCACATATACTACTACAAAAAAAAAAAAAAAAAACAAATTGGAATGATACAGAGATTAGGATGACCCCTACACAAGGATGACATGCAAATTCGTAAAGCATTCCATTAAAAGAAAAGAAAAAAAAAGGGCCAGGCAGAGGGCGGGTGCCCAGCCTGGGGTGTGGGAGAAACCAAAGCCAGCCCTCCTGCCCTCAGACAATGCCCTGGACTACAGGACGAGAGGCAGTCACTCACTTCCCTGGGCTGGCTGTGAGTGCTTTCCCCTCAGTAAAAAGGAGGCCGGGCGTGGTGGCTCACGCCTGTAATCCAAGCACTGTGGAGGCCAAGGCGGGCGGATCACCTGAGATTGGGAGTTCAAGACCAGCCTGCCCAATATGGTGAAACCCCATTTTAAAAAGAAGAAAAAGGAGGTGAGCTGAAGCTGGGCACAGGGGCCAGCACCTGGCAGTCCCAGCTACTTCGGAGGATGCCGTGGGAGGACCACCTGAGCCCAGGGTGTTGAGGCTGCAGTGAGCCAAGAACACACTACTGCACTCCAGCCTGGTGAAAGAGCAAGACCCTGTCTCCAAAAAGGAGGTGAGCAGCCGGACGCGGTGGTTCACGCCGGTAATCCCAGCACTTTGGGAGGCTGAGGTGGGTGGATAATGAGGTCAGGAGTTTGAGACCATCCTGGCTAACATGGTGAAACCCTCATTTCTACTAAAAACACAAAAAATTAGCCTGGTGTGGTGGCACATGCCTACAGTCCCAGTTACTTGGGAGGCTTAGGCAGGAGAATTGCTTGAACCCAGGAGGCAGAGGTTGCAGTGAGCCAAGATGGTGCCGCTGCACTCCAGCCTGGGCGACAAAGCGAGACTGTGTCTCAAAAAAACAAAAAACAAAAACGGGGTGAGCAAACATGATGAAAGTTGTGTGGCTTTGTGACACTGAGTCCCTAGTCCTCCTGTCTCTGTTAATGCCTGACATCCCCAAATGGTAGTTACAGCACAATGGCACCAGCACCAGGTAATGGGCTCTGACAAGTCTCATCTCTTGGTAGAAAACTGGCAGACTTTGAGTCCGACCTTATCTCCAAAGAGCTTTGGGAGCCCTGTGTAAGTGTGTGGGGGAACATAAAATAGTGCAGGTGCCATGGGTAACAGTCTGGTAATTCCTAAAAAAAAGTTTAACAAAGAGTTACCATATGATCCAGTAATTGCACCTCAGGTATATACTAAGAAGAATGCAACACAGGTATTCAAACAAAAGCTTGTACGCAAATGTTAAAAGCAGCACTATTCACAATAACTAAAAAAGCAGAAACAACCCAAATGTCCATCAATGAATGAATGAACAAAATGTGGTCCCTCCATATAATGGAGTATCATTCAGCCACAAAAAGGGAAGCACTGATTCATGCTTACAATGTAGATGAAATCTGAAAACACACTGAATAATAGAAGGCAGACGCAAAAGGCCACTTACAATAAATGTCCACAACACATAAATCAACAGAGACAGAAAGCAGATGAGGGGTCATCAGGAGAAAGGGGAAGGAGAAATGGGGAGTGACTGCTAATAAGTATGCAGTTTCTTTTTGGGGTAATGAAAATGTTCTGGAATTAAACAGAGGTGGCAGTTGTAGAACACTTGAATATATATTTTTTAAAAAAACTGAATTGTACACTTTAAATGAGTGAATTGCATGGTAAGCAAATACTCCGCAAAAACATTTTTTTGGTGGGGCATGGGGACTCATGCCTGTATGCCCAATACTTTGGGAGGCCAAAGCGCAAGGATCACTTAGGCCAGGAGCTCGAGATCAGCTTGGGCAACCCGGCAAACTCTGTCTCTACAAAAAAATAGAAAAATTATCTGGGGAGAGAGATCCAAGATGGCCGACTAGCAACAGCTCAGGAATGTAGCTCCCAGTGAAAGTGCAGAGAACGAGTGGATGCCGTACTTTCCGACGAGTTTTTGTTGCCCACAGACCGGGAGATTCCCGGCGGAGAAGCCACGTGGGTCGCCGGCGCGACTCTTTTGGCCGGCGCGGCTCTTTTGCCGGCACCCAGCGCGGCGCTTCCCGGTGCGGAGTGTGCGGGACGGACGGGCTCGGCTGGTCCCATCCCCACAAGGAAAACAGCAATTGGAAGTGCTGAGGACTGAGAGTTCCACAGCGGGCGCAGCGAACCCGGGAAGGTCTGGCTCTGTGGGGAACGGGCGTCCGCCAAAGGAAAACTAAGAAACAGAAAAA
>PVKP010019888.1:0-41622 GCA_004027715.1 Plecturocebus donacophilus | reverse complement strand
GGATTCCCTGTTTAATAAATGGTGTTGGGAAAACTGACTAGCTGTGTGCAGAAAGCAGAAACTGGACCCCTTCCTGACATCTTATACTAAATTTAATTCCAGATGGATTAAATATCTAAACATAAGACCTAACACCATAAAAACCCTAGAAGAAAACCTAGGCAAAACCATTCAGCATAGGCAAGAACTTCATGGCTAAAACACCAACAGCAATGGCAACAAAAGCCAAAAAAGACAAATGGTATCTATTAAACGCCAGAGCTTCTGTACAGCAAAGGAAACAATCATCAGAGCAAACTGGCAACCAACAGAATGGGAAAAAATTTTCACAATCTACCCGTCTGACAAAGGGCTAATATCCAGAATCTACATAGAACTAAAACACATTTACAAGAAAAAAACAAACAAGCCTATTCAAAAGTGGGTGAAGGATATGAACAGACACTTTACAAAAGAAGACATCTATGAGGCCAACAAACAAATGAAAAATGCTCATCATCCCTGGTCATTAGAGAAATGCAAATCAAAACCACATCGAGATACCCTGTTAGAATGGTGATCATTAAAAAATCTGGAGCCAACAGATGCTGGAGGGGATGTGGAGAAATAGGAACACTTTTACACTGTTGGTGGGAGTGCAAATTAGTGCAACCATTGTGGAAGACAGTGTGGTGATTCCTCAAGGACCTAGAAATAGAAATTCCATTTGACCCAGCAATCTCATTACTGGGTACATACCCAAAGAATTATAAATTGTTCTATTATAAAGACACATGCACACGTAAGTTCATTGCAGCACTGTTTACAATAGCAAAGACCTGGAACCAACCCAAATGTCCACCAACAATAGACTGGATAAAGAAAATGTGGCACACATATACCATGGAATACTACACAGCCATAAAACAATGAGTTCCTGTCCTTCATAGGGACATGGATGAATCTGGAAACCATCATTTTCAGCAAACTGACACAAGAACAGAAAATCAAACACCACATGGTATCACTCATAGGCGGGTGTTGAACAATTAGAACACGTGGATACAGGGAGGGGAGCATCATACACTGCAGTCAGTTTGCAGGGAACTAGGGGAGGGATGGGGTGTGGAGGGATGAGGGGTGGGGAGGGATAACATGGGGAGAAATACCAGAGATAGGTGATGGGGGGAGGAAGGCAGCAAACCACCATGCCATGTATGTACCTATGCAACAATCCTGCATGAGCTGCACATGTACCCCGGAACCTAAAGTACAAAAAAAAAAAAAGGAGAAGAAACAGTTACCCTCTCCCATTTTCTCTTTTTAGTTCTATGCCCTCAATTTTGGGTTGGATTAACATAGCTCCTGCCAGTGGGTGGCTCTATCCTCAGTTTCTCCCAATTCCAGCCAATTCATGAAGTGAATCTCCATCATCTACACTTCACAGAGACCTCTTGTGCTTCTAAAGCCCTCTGTAATTTGGCTCCAGTACTCATAGACATTCAATCATAATTCATTGTACTCCTCAACACATCTTTTCTGTCCTGCTGGTTACAAATAATGCTGATTTTTGATGCTTCTGGTGTTCTTCCTTTTGCTTACAGCCAGCGCTCAAAATCTTAGCCACACTTTAAGGCTTAGCCAAGGTCTTTCCTCCAAGAGTTTTTCTCAGGTTCATGTTCACCTCTCACCTGCTGAATTTTTGTTTTCAGATTAATTGGTACAATGTTTAGGGTTTCTGATTTCATGCACGTTGGTTTCCTCTTTCGCAGACCCACTGTGAAAACTCTCATGGAAATGCTGTCCATGCATGTCTCTAGGCTTTGCAGTGCCTGGCTCAGATCTGATCTAGCAAAGCCCACCATACCTTCCATTAACCACTTATTCATAGTACACACCTGCAGCAGGACTGCCACTGAAGTCAGTGCTTTTCTTGTCTCAGAGCCTTTGCTTACGTGATGGCTGCTGGAAATGCTTTTTGTCTCCAGCACTTACTGTACAATTCTTAATGATCTTTCTTTCAAACCACAGCTCTTCCCCAGACCCCACCCCCACCACTCTTGATACGGTTTGAATGTATGTCCCTTCCAAAGCTCATGTTGAAATGTGGTCCCCAATGTTAGAGGTGGGGCCTGGTGGGAGGTATTGGCTCATGGAGGCAGATCCCTCATGAGTGGCTTGGCACCATCCCCTTGGTGATAAGTTTTCATTCTATTAATATGTGAGAGCTGGTGGTTTAAGAGAGTCTGGCACCTCATTCTCTCCATTATTCCCTCACTTATGTGATATGCAGGCTCCCCATTCACCTTCCACTTTGATTGGAAGCTTCCTGAGGGCCTCACCAGAAGCACATGCTAGCACTATGCTTCTGGTACAGCCTACAGAACTATGAGCCAAATAGACCTCTTTTCTTTCTAAATTACCCAGTCTCAGATATTCCTTTATAGCAATGCAAAACAGACTAATACACCTCTTATGAACATTTTCCCCAGTGTGTGTTGATCTCTGCCCTTCGTAGTTCACATGGCACAAATTGTCCACTTTACCTTTTTTGATGCTTACCCATATGCCACTGGTTATTACTGCCTCGATGCTTCCTGTTGGGTGGGCCTTGAGAATCACCTGCTCTGTAAAGTTGCATTCAGAACCCTGAGGCCTGTATACAGGTTGGGGTGGCTCCTTAGTCTCCCCTTTCTTCTACTTCCAGGCCTTAGGGATTCCTCAGGCTTTCCCTCCCCTTTTGTCACAGCCTCTATTCACTTTATTTTTGGGTTCTTCTACTGCTAAGACCTACAGAGGAGTCAGCCTCTGCCATCACTGCAAACAAGCATATAGGCTACTTGGATTTTTAGTGTCCTGCTAATCATTAAGGGGAAATATGAAATTGAGGAAAAATACAAAGGGAAGCCACATAGATATATGAAATAAGCTGCATGCATATAAAGAATAGTATAATTATTATACCTATTCATAATTTATAATTCCTTTTTTTTTTGCTGGAAGGGCTTTTCTCTAGCACTTCTCTAATAATTAAATAATTTAACTACCTCTACAATGGCTTATTATATATCAGGCACTGGGCTTGGAGGTAGGAATGAATGGATGAATAAGACACAATTTCTCACATAAGTCTATAAATATGCTCAAGTTCTTGTACTGGAAAAAATACTGGATGCTACTTAGACCTCATTTCTTCAGATCCTCCAATCTAGATCCTAATGTCCTATATTCCATGGAGATCTTTATGACTGAAAGTTTAATTACAAGGGGGAATAATAGGTTCTAAGTAATGTCTCATAGTTGTAACTTCAGCATAACTATAAAATCATGGGACTGGTATTTTAGCAAGAATGGTAGGAGTTATACAGGAAGGAGGTTTATCATTCTAGGTAATTCCCTTGGGAGGCTACACACTTATTTCCCTGATGCCATTTTTGCTCAAAACATTTGGAAACTTCTTTTTGGGTTCTGCTTTCAAACTATTGTGACCACCATTTAAGAAAATCATTATCAAAACATTTTAGCTGCATCTAAGTAGTAGACCCTAGCTTAGTCTCAGAATTTATTCCTCAGACTCAGTTTAGAGTAACTTTTATCTGTTTCTCAAAAATATACATACATAACCCCAGATGGTAAATATGTGGCACTTTGGGGTAGATGTCCCCAAAAATGTGCTTCTGGTTTAAAAAGGTTTAGAAGGAATTTTTTTTGTGGGTTCTGAGCATGAGCAGAGTAATTAAAATTTGGGTAAAGCTTCCGGAGGGGGCCACTTTGGTTGACAACTCCATGTTAGGTTGGGTTTCCAGACTTTGAGATGTAAAGTTGCTTACAGAATGTTTACTGGGGAGTGCTCTTAGGAGAAACACTGTAACGAATTGAGAGAAACAGAATTGGGCAGAGGGGAGAAGCTGACCCTCAATCCAAATGATACATGGAGATAAGGACTTAGGATTCAAAAAACTGTAAAAATTTTCTCTATTCCATTAAGTCATATGCCTTAAGATCACCCAAATTGCACACGAGATCCAGACAGACAATTTGGTGAGCAATGCTGCTCCATAAATGCAATATAAACTGATACTCTGCCAGTAAACTTCTCATCTGTTATAGGCAGGCCTACTACTTGAGACTGAATTATGCCATCGAATAAAATGGCCAACAAAAGGCATCCAGTTAGGGAACCCAGTGTGATTTAACTTTCTTAAATATATATTATTTTTACTCTAATTACAGGAATTATTTCTTAATTTCTCTCCTTAATTTAAGTTGATCAAATTTCATTGTTTAAAGTATACTTTGATTGATGTTGAATGTACACTAGCAGGTTTAAGTAGAGAAATGAGAAAAGAATCCATGCTAGTCAATGGAATTGAACTCAATCAATGCCTGAGGATCTAGGGGCAGCTGAACTGCTGCTTCAGAATGAGCATTTCATCAGAGTCTTCAGCCTTGACTGAGGCTTACAGCTTCCCCTGTCCAAATAGTAGCTGAATGACCAACTGCACACGAGGGTGAGTGTATGCTATTTTAATAGTTCCAATTCACCTTTCAACAAGAAAGAGCACCGCAGAAGGTCGACTTGTGCCTTTAGGCTGAATGGATGGGATGTTTTGGTAGGGCCTATCTGGCTAAAGCCCTGACCCCTAAATCTGGTAAATTAGGATCCCATCTGGATTGTAGACTTTTTTTTTTTTTTTACCATCTCCTATAAATTGTTTACTATTTATACCTTCCAGATATGTCTTCTGCAAGTCTACACATCTGCATGTACCTGTGTCACAGTGTTTAGGCACCTGTGTCCTTGTTTCTCTCCCCACTTGATTCTGAGTTACCAAATGGAAACAACGTCCGCCAACCTTAATTAGAAGACAGGGATTAATATTCTCATTTTATAGATGAGATGGAGTGTAGAAATTGATCAAAATCACACAACTACTCAGAGATGGGGCCAGGAGTTTAACTTAGAACAGTATAACTCTATACTGATCCCTGTGTGTGAAGGGCCATCTTCTAATCATGCCTGTCTCACCAGCGACGAGCAGAGCACCAGGCACATAATGGATCTATAACAGATAGTTTTTAGCTGTCCAAATAGTTGAGCCACCCCTGTGATAGACTCAGCCCCCTTGAAGATCACAAGATTTCTGTCCGACTGAAGCTATATCCCACACAATCAAACCAACAACATTTTCCATCCCTTGTTGTTCTAACTCGCCAGAGATAGGGCCTTTTATTGACTATTTGGAAGCTCCCCTTTGACCTGTAACAATCTGTTTTCCTAAAGTTAGAAATCCCAGTGGAGAGACCTCCTTTGGGAGAAGAGAGCAAAGAAAAAAAAATCTATCAATTTATCTGGGACCCAAATTCTACTTGACTTTACAATTTGTCTTTCTTTTGGCCCCTTTCCCCATGGGGGCCAGTGACCACCATTGTAAGAACAATCCCTTACCCTTTCTTGGGAGAATACATGGTTAAGGAATGTTAACATCAGTTCTCTGGCATAGCATTTACTGTCATGGCTCCTGATCTGATAATGAGTGCATAGGCTGACAGGGGCTGAGTCCAAGATAAACAGATGGACAAGTATCTTGAGGAGCAAGTTGTTATCTAAACTATCAGTACACTCAAGGCTCCCCAATCCACCTGCCTCTGTTAGGGTTACTGAAGACATTTGGATAGAATCGTTCAGGGTTTGGGTGGGCTAACCTACATAGAGCAGTTAACTCCTCTTCCAAGCTGTGATCCTGTTTCAAGATAAAGAGATAGCTGCCAATTTGAATTCTCATTGGAACAGGGCTCACTGGACTGCAGATCACATAGATATACTGTCTTTTCTGCCAGTCCCCTAAAGGGCATGCTGAACTTCTGTTTTGTTATCATTGTGTTTCATGCTGCTTAGGCAGCAGAACTTTGTAACAGCTTCCTCGTTGGCTTCATAAGGCTGATGGAAATCTTTGGCTACCTGTTGGTTTCTCTGGCACAGGCTCCATATAACCTTGTACAACCCTAGTCCTCTCCAGAGTTATTAGACCACCCTATCGCCATGGCCTTGTATTACATTTGCTACAATGCCTGAGTTCTTTTCCTAGCCTAGGTACATTTGGGAGGATGAGGGTTCAGGTGGGATAAAAGATGTATTGTGACAACATTGGGATTATTATTCAGTACTTCCCGAATGACCATATCTAGAACTTTAAATATTTCTAGCCTTTGAAGTTGAAGGAAATTTCCTGATGTATAAGAGCATATCCTGACACTCATAAATGTTTTGTACCTTTATGGTACAAAATAGAGCACTAGCTAAGATCACTCCATGTAGAAAGAACACGTGCATTTAGACTGAAGAAAGCAATGGAAACAAAGATTAACAAAGACACCGTATTAGTTTCCTACGATTGCTCTGACAAATTACCATACACTTAGTGGCTTAAAACAACAGGAATTTATCATCTTAAAGTTAGGGAAGTCAGAATTCTGAAATGGGTCTTTTGGGACTAAAATCAAAGTGGAATCAGCAGAGCTGGTGTTCCTTCCGGAAGCTCATGGGGAGAACCTTACTCCTCTAGCTTCAGGAGGAGCTCACAGTCCTTGGCTCCAGGCCGCACCCTTCTGACTGCACTGCCATTGTCGCATCTTCTCTAACTTTATCCCTCTTGATTTCCTTGTGATTGATTACGTTAGGCTCACCCAGAAACCTGGGGAAATCTCCCCATCTCAAGATTTTTAATTTAACCACATCGCCAAAGTCCTTTTTGCCCTCGAAGTTGAAATAGCTACAAGTTCCAGGGACTAGGACATAGACATCTTTAGCGGGATATTGTTCTGCCCACCACGGATACAATTGCTTCTGGTGTTAAATAACATTTTATTTGAGTAGATAAGAAATATGACCCTGTGTGTTCCCAAAAGACACATGGAGATCATTAGTCAACAACCCAGTCACTTCATCTGGCTTCCCTTGCTATTTCTTGTCATCGGTTGTCCAGCTGCTTCCACTATAGACCATAGATCGCCATTCCCTGCATGCCCTTGCTGGCTTCTCTCTTTCCTTAGCTATGGACACTAATTAAGCACTTACCTGGGTACTACACACATGCCCACTCATGAACACACAAACCCTACTGTGTTAAGGCATCAGTACTGAGGCAAAAATGAACTCTGTTCTGAAGCATTTTACTGGTAGCATCTGTGGAAAGCTTGAAATTTCTCTAGTCTTGGAAATTGTTTCGACACAAAATAGCTACTTTCCATCCTGAAGATCTCCTGAGAACATTGTCAGATAAGATTCAAATTTCTTGGATTTTGAGATGATATTGTACTCCAATGAGCCTTCTATTCCTGGGATATCTAATTTTGTCTTCCTCCACTCCTTCCTTTCACAGCTCTAGGCAGAATAGAAGCTGGCAAAGACCTCAAATGATTTATTTTTTAATATAACAAAGTTTAAAGCTCTAGTTACATTGATGCCACAAAAATGCACAAATCATCACACACACATATACATATATATGAGAATGTTCTATTTATGTAAGTAGTAATTGTGCATTTCAATAAGACTGAATGATTCATAGGAATTTTCAGAAAGCAGCACAGACATGAATCTTTAATCTTCTAAAAGACCTTTATGTTTTCCCTTCAGGGAGAACAACGAGTTTGCTTTTGCTAAATAGTCTTTAATTTCCGTTTTATTTTCGGTTTTTAGGATTTATATAATTTACAATTTTCCAGATACTCATTATTTATTCTGTATGGACAGGCTTAGTAGTACTATATATTATTTTAATTGATGATATAGAGTTAATAACTTTTTGTTTCAGCAACCAAACTATTAATTTCCAAAGTGGTTCCTCATTCATAACCATGGTTGTAGGCTATTATAATGAAATTATTCACAAAATTCGTTTCCAAAAGACTAAATATTAATTTGGAATTTCCTCAATGATTAGAGTTCTCTGAAATGTTTGTAGTATAGTGGAGCCTGAAATACAGCCCTGTGCAAATAATATGCATTCTCTGTCTTCAAGGGCCTTTTCTCAAGTAGAGGCTTCAGATTCTTCATGCCTTTGAGATGAATTGCTTGTGGCTATTTTTTGCTTTTACTGTTTACAAAATTAAAGATACCATGTTTATTAAAAATTTAATTTGAGCAGATTTTTGAAGGGAAAATCACAATAATAATAATCAGCTGTTGCAACAAGTCTTAGAAAAATGGAAGACTGAGATAATAGATTTCCTGTGTTCACCAACAGATTCATTGAATATGAAGAGGTGGGCTTGGTGTATGAAGACGATTCATCTGCAATGTGGTCTGTGTTCTGATGGAAGTAAAGGCTAAGTGCGAAGTTAGCATAGAGGGGACAATGCCTTATGTTGTTTGAGAGAGTAGGGAAAGGACAGTCTCTTCAATAAATGGTTCTGGGAAAACTGGTCTATTTGCAGAAGAATGAACAAACCCCTATCTCTCACCATTTATTAAAATCAACTCAAAATCAATCAAAGATGTAAATATAGGATGTGAAACTATGAAAACACTAGAAGAAAACATTGGGGAAGTGCTCTGGGACATTGGCCTGGACAAAGATTTTTTTGTGTAAGACCTTAAAAGCACAGGCAACAAAAGCAAAATTAGACAAATGGGATTATATCAAACTAAAAATCTTCTGCACAGCAAAGTATACAATCAGTAGAGTGAAGCAACAATCCACAGAATGAGAGAAAATATTTGCAAACTCTACTGCTGACAAAGGGTTAATATCAAGAATAAATAAGAAACTCAAACAACTCAATGGTAGAAACCGCTCCCCGCCAAAGTTATCTGATTAAAAATAAGGCAAAAGATCTGAATAGACATTTCTCAAAAGATGACATACAGATGACCAAGAATTATATGAAAAAATGTTCGACATCACTCATCATCAGGGAAATGCAAAAATGAAACTTACAATGAGATATCATCTCACTCCAGTTAGAATGGATATTGACAAAAAGAAAAAAATGACAAATGCTGGTGAGGATATGGTGAAAGAGGCACTCACATACCATTGAAGAATGCAAGTTAGATAGTCATTAAGGACAACAACAAAAGTTTCTCAAATAATTAAAAATAAAACTACCATTTGTTCCAGCAATACTACTATTAACCATATATCCAGAGAAAATAAAATCAGTATGTCAGAGACATATCTGCACACATATGTTTATTGTTATACTCTTTGCAATTGCCAAGATATGGAATCAATCTAAGTGTCCATCAACAAATGGATGGTTAAAAACATGTGTCATATATACACAGTGGAGTACTATACAGCCATAAAAGTGAATTGAATCCTGTCATTTGCAACAACATGAATGAACCTAGAGGGCATTATGTTAAGTTAAATACGCCAAGGACAGAAGGAAAAAATACTGTATTATCTCATATATGGAATCTAAGAAAGGTGATCTCATTGAAGTATAGAGTAGAATGCTGGTTACCAGAGTCCAGGTAGAGTTGTGGGGAGGGGATATTTTGAGAGATTGGTCAGTGGCTACGAAGTTAAAATTAGGTGGGATGAATAAGTTCCGATGTTCTATTGCACAGTTAGGTGATTATAGTTATCAACAGCATACAGGATATTTTGAAATACAGTTATGTATTGCATAATGATGAGGATACCGTTTGTGAAATGTGTTCTTAGGCTATTTTATCATTGTGTGAACTTCGTACATTATATTCACACAAATCCAGGTGATATAACCTATTGCTCCTAGGTTGTAAACCTGTACAGCATGTTACTGCACTGAATATTGTAGGCAATTGTAACAAAATGGCAAGTATTTGGTATCTAAACATAGCTAAACCTAGAAATGTTGCAGTAAAAATATCTTGTAAAAGATTAAAATGGAACATCTGTGTAGGGCACTTACCATGAATGGAGCTTGCTGCACTGGAAGTTGCTCTTGGTGAGTCAGTGACTTACTGGTGAGTGAACGTGAAGGCCTAGGTCATTACACTACCGTAGGCTTCATAAACTCTGTACCCTTAGGCTACACTAAACTTAGAAAAATGTTTCCTTCTTCAATAATAAATTAACCTTAGCTAACTGTAACTTTTTAACTTTTTAAACTTTAAACATTAAGAAAACCCTTTTAAATCTTTTGTAATAACAGCTTAAAATGCAAAGACATTGGCTAGTTGTGCAATAATATTTTTTTCTTTATATCCTTATTCTATAAGCTTCTTCCCTTTTATTTTACTTTTTAAAGTGTGTGTGTGTGTGTGTGTGTGTGTGTGTTTGAGGCGGAGTCTTACTCCATCACCCAGGCTGGAATGCAGTCGTGTGATCTCACCTCACTGCAGCCTCTGCCTCCTGTGTTCCAGCAACTCTCCTGCCTCAGCCTCCCAGGTAGCTAGAACTGCAGCCATGTGCCACCATACTCAGCTAATTTTTCTCATTTTAGTAGAGATGGGGTTTCACCACGTTGGCCAGGCTGATCTCAAACTCCTGACCTCAGGTGATCTGCCCACCTTGGCCTCCCAAAGTGCTAGGATTACAGATGTGAGCCACAGCGCCTAAACTTTTTTTTTTTTTTTTTTTTTTTTTTTTTTTTTAACAACTAAGATACAAACACACACATTATATTAGGCCTGAACAGGATTAGGATCTTTAAGACCTCACTAGGTGACAGGAATTTTTTTCAGTTCTATTATAATATTATGGGATGACTATCATATGTGGTTCATCCTTGACTAAATGCCATTATTATGCGGAGCTTGATTTAGCTAGAAGATTTTAGATGTCCCAACAACAAAGAAACAACAACTGTTTGAGGTGATAGATATGCTAATTACCCTGATTTGATCATTACATAAAGTACACATGTATCAAAACATCACACTGTACCCCATAAATATGCACAATTATTATGTGTCTACTAAAAGCAAAAATAAACAACTTAAAAAAGTATCTTCAGGTGTTTGTGCTTTTTCAGAGAGGGATGTTACTTAGGGGAGGTGCTGTGGATTGACTGGCCAGGCAGAGGAAAGATGGGGCTTTTTGCTCACATAAATCATAAAATTGTAACAGGCATGATAAAGAACCGATAGAGGACTTCAAATATGTAGACATGTTTCAGGAGTCTCATTCTGCTGAAAGCAGAGCATCTGATAAGCTTTTGCCTGGTCTTGCTGGCAGGTTCATTTACAAGCAGTAGTGAAAGAAAAAATGTTAGTGAAATAGCCTGTCTGATTGGAAGTTTTCTGACTTTGTAGAAAGAATTTATCAGATGTTTTGATGACTGCAGGTTTGCTCAGTGATAAAGCTGAAACTCAAGCATCAACTGAATATGTATTCAAATTCAAGGTATGCCATTCCCAGCAGAATTACCTTGAACAAATTAGTTAACTTCTTTGGTTCATGAAATTTTCATTAGTGTAATAAGGAAAATATTAATTCATACCACAGAGATTAAACCTGACACAGATTGTTGTCAGGTTTAAACAAGATAGTGCTTGTAAAGTGCGTGGTAGACAGTACACACTTGAATGCTTGTTTTATTACGATGAAAAATAAATTTTAGAAAGAGACAAGTCCATGAAGCCTATGTGGACCCTTCTTTCTATGCTGAATTTCTCACTAACATTACCTTGTTTTACAACATAGATGCCTGGCATTAAAGAGGAGGAACTATCTTTGAGGAGTTAGAATCAATTATGTGTTAACAAGACCAACGGGTATTTGGAATTTTAACCCTTCTGCCATTAATTAATCTGGGAGCTATGGTAATAAAATTTAAGATTTTTCTTCTCTTAAACTAGCTGTGGACTGCATCTAAATTTTCATTAAGTAGGCAATCAAAATCTTCAGTTTTTATTACAAAAGACTCATGTGGTGGAGAGAGACAGTTTAAATGCATAAGGAATGAGGTGGAGTAATGATTTGGTGCACATATTCTGATAATTACTACTTCCCTTCTCTCAGCTCCCTTGCAATAAATGTGCTGTCTTTTTAAACTTCATTAACAAAAGATTACAAATTTTAATGGTATACAATAATTCTACCTTAATTTTAGAGCAATGTAATGCAAGTATCTGTTCTCTTTGAGTAATTTTCCCTGAAATATTTCTAATGATTCAGAAAAGTTCTAGGAGGATTGAAATAATATATAGTGTTGGTACCAAATGCATTTTATATTTTAATTTTAGTGTGGGATATTATTAAGCCTTTAGTATTGCAAGTGAAACAACAGCTAATTGTGCTCTTGTGTAAAAACTAAATTTTTTTTTTTTACCAAGTTTTAACATTTTAATAGGAATTAAGGTTTTCTTGGCAGAAGTTGTGGCTTAGTGGAAAATGTACTAAGAAAATCTGGCAACCAGAGCTTAACCAGATCTAAGTGCCTATAAACGGACTGCGCTAAGACTCAAGCAAAAGAATTTTAACATTTTTTGAAATGTCACGTCGACAATCAGTAGGCCTCAACACTGAAAATGGCAATTGTGCAATTCAGGGACCACTGGGGACATAATCTTGTCCCCCACCGCCTTTTTTTTTTTTTTTTTAGTTTTTCTCACTGGACTGGAATATAGTCTTTGTAAATTTTTTTTTCTCCTGAATGTGCTTCTTATCCAGTGATGTTTGTACCACAAAGAAATGACTAAATTTGAGAAGTGATAATCTACTGAAACAACTAAATACACGGATTATGAAAATTTGTGGAAAATTAATTTCCAAAGTTCAAGAAAGAGCCAAAAAGCTTTCCTGAAATGGTCTTGGGTTTAGAACAAACTTTTAATTTGAAAACAGAAATTTTCCCCCAAGAGAAATTGTTCTTTAAAACTGTCAAGAATAAACAAACAACAACAATTACTCTCTGGTTCTTGCTTCCTGAGACACTAATCGTTCTTAAGATTGGTCCTGTGGGAGAAAAGAAGCCTTTGCATTTTCTCTAGGTAAGAAGTTTTGGATTTAATGTCACACTTATAATTTTTTTCTCTGTCTGATCATGTTATCAATTATGACCTGAGGCGTGTTTTAGCTTCTGTTTTAATTCATTCCTATACTGTTCTGTAGGGACTGTCAGTAGTCATCAATTCCTTCAGAGTTTAATTTTTTTTTTTCTGGCAAAGGGGGTGATAGAAGGACAGGATAGCAATTTACATGTTTCATTATGAGTCCCTGCTTTAATATGACTTTATATCAAGCTGATCAAGAGCCATATGATATTTCCATTTGTGTGTGTACAAAAAAGCTCAGGGATATGACACAATTAAGAATTTTTTTTTTTTTAAATGAGAAGATCCATTCACGTCCCTTTCAGCCAATTTTTTGACGCTGAGGGATTTTCTCCATGGAGACATTATTCGAAAGCAGTGTGGTAAATTAAAACAATGTGGCAAATTGCTTTAGAATAATCCTGCCAGAGTCAGAGACTTCCTAGTTTTCCACCCCTTTCCTCTCATCCAGCCTCTGGTAAATTTGGTCTCCTGTGACTTCAGGGGCATCCATTCTTTGAAACCATTTCTCGCTTCTGCAAAAAAGTATAATCTAGAGGGAGCTTCATTGAAAGAACAAGAAATTTGAAGTCAGATAAATTGGGTTTTCCTTGATTTTGTCATGGTTAAAATGAATGTTGGGGAAGAAAAAAATTTTGTCGACTTGCTTATGCTAAGTGCTTGGGGGCCTGCAAATTAAACTACAGGAGAAAAGACACACAAGGTTTGTTAATATGTATAGGCACAGAGTACACAGAAAATATTAAGTTAGTGCAAAAATAATTGTGGGTTGTGGGTTTTGCCATTATTTTCTTTTTTTTCTTTCTTTTTTTCTTTTCTTTTTTTTTTTTGAGAGGTTATCTCATTGTGTTTCGCAGGCTGGAGTGCAATGGTGCTATCTCGGCTCACTGTAAACTTTGCCTCCTGGGTTCAAGTGATTCTCCTGCCACAACCTCCTGAGTAGCTGGGATTACAGGCATGCGCCACCATATCTGGCTAATTTTTGAATTTTTAGTGGAGATGGGGTTTTACCATGTTGGCCAGGATGGTCTTGAACTCCTGTCCTCAGGTGATCGGCCCACCTCAGCCTCCCAAAGTGCTGTATTACAGGCATGAGCCACTGTGCCCGGTCGGTTTTGCCATTACTTTCAATGGCAAAAGTTTCCAATTACTTTTGCACCAACCTAAGAAGTGAAACAAGGAAATGATTAGATTTAGGAAACAGTGTTTGGGCTTCCAAGGATCATCATAAGTTATGGGGGAAGTGACTGGGAATAATGTGAGGATCCAATGGAAACGAAAGACTATGGTAGAAGACAGGAGTTCTTTAGACTTTCATCTATCATGACATTTTTGCGTTTTGCTATTTGACTCAAACACTATTAGTGATTCGTCTTGGTCTAAGAAACAAAACCAACTTGCCAACTGGCATTTAAGAATCCTTTAACAAGGACTGCTCAGGCTTCTCTAACCACAATTGATAAAAATGCCTAGCGGAACCTGACCTTTGTATCTCATGATAATCCTGCAATCTAAGTTCCAGTCCGTCTTCAATGATGAAGTCAAGGTTTGCTGACCATACTCTGATTGGCCCAGAACACGCACAGTTTATACCTGTTGTCTCAGCATACTTATTAAGAGTATCTTGTTTCTCATTCTAAAGTATCCCAGCTTGGAAGAGAAATGATATGTCATCCTGCTTATGAATCTTTCCTGTCCATCCCAAACTGCAATGGCTATTTCCTTCTTCTGAAATCCTTAGAGATGTCTGTCTACACTAGTGCTTTAGTGGGTAGCACAGACTGGAATTACAATGTGCCCACCACATGCCAGGTACCTTAGTACACTATCTATATAATCTATTCAACCTATTTGTTCAGATAAGCATAAAAGACACGAAGAGCAATTTAGAATCACTTCTTGTCCATTGCCTCAGAGAAAGTAACAGCAGGACTTTGATTTAAATATAGAGCCATCTGTCTCCAAAGCTATGCTTGCTTCATCACGTTGAATGACCAGCTTGTCTCAGTTTTCCTGGGACTGTCTCAGTTCTAACACTGAAAATCTCTCATTCCAGGAACCCCCGGTCCCCTGCAAATGGGGAGGAAGGGTTGTTCGCCCTACCATGACATCATCAAGGCCTCAGCTGACTTCAACATAAAATAGATATTCCTATTGTACACCCTAGTTTTGTCATAAATAAGCTCTTGGCAAGAGGACTCTAGACCTTTCCTCCACGTAATCCTCAGAGTCTAGCACAGTGACCTACTAAAATGTCACTTTGCTTTCTCCCTCACGTTATTTCATGAGTAGGTTTTGCTCCTACAGTTAACTTGTAATCCTATTTGGGAAATAGATGATGTTTTTCCTCCTCTGCCTCTTGTGCTACCCAGCCCTGTGTTTGACCTGCAGGGATTCAGTGTGTGGTTGCTGAGTAAGCAATCTGAGTCCTCTTTTTCTAAACACGTGATCTTTGATGGTTGCCTGTTAAAACCTGCTTCAGTGCTGTAAAAAATCCTTTCACTGCACCACTCTTGATCTCTTCAAAAACATCTTTCAGCACAAGGGTACCACATTCAGCATATCTACTGAGGATACATATCTGTCTTTGAGGAGTGCCCCTTTCCGATACACTTCTGGTTTAAATGCCCATAATCATTCTGTTTCCCGCAGCCTTCTGGTATTTCACCCAAGAGAAATCACCTTTTAGGTTTCATTCTAACTTAAATGTGAGAATGTAAAGAGAGACTGAATTACTTTCAAAGCTTAAATTTCAGAATTCATGGAGAGTTTGAGGCTTAAAGAAGTACTTAATTAACGCTCACGTTTTTTATTTTTTTGCAAGCTGCCACATCCAAAATCCCAAAAACATCTGTTGATGGTACTTGTTTTCTAGGCTAAGACTGAAGTCTGCTCTAGAACAAATGCTTTTCTTCTAAAATGATACATACTAGCTAACACAGTTTTTTTCTTTCTCCCCAAGTCACATCCAGGGATAAGTACGATCCTCGTCTTTCATAGTCTCGGGCCTGGGTGCCAGGGAGCTTCTAATGTATGGTTCTGGAATTACAATAGCTGCCTCTATTTTCTACTCTATCTGTTGCAGTCCCCTGTGACATCAGTTATTGCATGCCAGGAGGCCAAGGGGTAGCGTCGGTCAACATCTGTAGGGTCATTTGCTTTTTGAGAACTTTATTTTTCTTTTTACATTTCATTGCTGACTCCCCAGGGGTTTTGAATTTATAAAACAAGCTCACCTACACCTCATTAGAAATTACTGATTTCAGAGATTGCTGAAGAACATAACCATATCAATGAAAGAATGAGTATTTTGTAAGCTAATTTAAAATATTGCTGAAAGGCTGGGTGTGGTGACTCATGCCTGTAATCCCAGTGTGAGAGGCTGAAGTGGGAGGATCACTTGAGCCTAGGAGTTTGAAAACCAGCCTGGGCAATGTGGCAAGACCCCATCTCTACAAAAAATCTTTAAAAGTTATCTGGGCACGGTGCTGCACACCTGTAGTCCCGTTTACTTAGAAGGCTGAGGCAGGAAGATAACTTGAGCCCAGGAGGTCAAGGTTGCAGTGATCTGTGATTGCACCACTGCATGGTGGTCTGGATGATAGAGTGAGAGTTTGTCTGTTAAAAAAATTGCTGAAAGGTGGTGAGATCAGCAATTGTCTAACTATACAAATTCTGCCCATGGGTTGAAATAATCCCTTCAAATGGAGGTGGACAAAACGATTAACTTTCTCTTGTCCCTATGTCCCTTCACCTATCTTTCTAAAATGTTTATTAGGCGCTTTAATGTGTGGGCTGGAATCAATAGAGGACAAGCTATTAAAAATTATTGGTCGGCTGTGGCTCCTCACTAAATATTAAAGCAGCTTGGCAAATTAGCACATACCTCCAGGCACTAGGCCTGCGAGAAATAATGGTCTAGGCAAATAGACAAGATAATACAAGTAGAAAATACTGCCAGTGTGTTGCTCTGGGTTTCTTTCGGCTGCTGTTGTTTGCCATTCATATTATTCTGTTTTTTGCTTTTATTAGTGTGAGGAGATGGAGGGCGAGTGTTAACTGTTGGAAGGATTTCTTTTAAGGATGCATTATATCAAGAGCTGGGTATCAGAGCCACTTGGGAGAAATAGGAAACAGGTGTAGAAACAGGTGAGTGGAATGTTGCTTATTACACCTCTGGATGAAGTGCTTGGGAGGAGTGGGCAATTTTTCAGGGTGCCGTGTGCCTTGTATTCTTGGAGGATTATAGACAACATGTTCATGCAAATTATGTGAAGAAGACTGGCCCCTGTAAAACCAAGGCAGAGGTGGGCCACATAGGCAGAGACTTAATTTTCCGAAGTGAATGAAGAAAAAAGCACTCAGTGAGGCTGATTCTGTGGTTATATATTTGAGCTAGAAGATTCAGGAGGAAAAATCAGTTCTAAGACAGAGATGGAGACATCAGTAAGATCGGGAAATACTCAGACGTCAGAAGAATTTGTGTTTGAATCAGAATTCCTTTACATACCATTTCTGCTCTTTCTAAGTTTCAAGTTAAGCAACAAGTCAGTGTTTCAAACCTTATTATTGATAAACAAATTCAACAATGTATTCCTTATACTCTTCTGATTATGAAACGTTAAGAATGAAATAGTATCTTTTGGGTTCCCCATGTGTACAATGAGGAGTTTATACTTTGTCATTCTGTCTGCAATCCAGCAACTCCCAAGTTTTGCTAACCTAATCTGGGGTGCGAAAGCAAAGAATACATTTTGTACCATGTTTCGTATTCAAGAAGAATTTTTCACGTTTACATTTGTATAACCTGTAACCATATTTATAAAAACTATCGAGATTAACACTGTTCAACTCATTCACCGTTTACATGCTGTTCCCCACTTGGAGGTTCTAAACTTTGTTCACTTTTAGGTCAAATGAATTACGTTTAAGTTTTTCTTAAGAAGTTGTGTGACGGAGACTGTCTTTTTACTTTTGCTTATGAACAATAATTTGGCAGAGCACATTGGCCCATGGCATTTCCTCTCAGCTGCTTCATATGCATTGCTCTGCTGTCACCTGGCCTTACGTATGGCAGGTGAGTGCTCTCAGAACAACCTAACGTTTTCCTGTTTGTATTTTGGGTTCCGTTTTATCTTTGAAGCAAAACTTTCCTATAGAGTACAGATACTTTTCTCTTATAGTCTAAGCAACAAACAATGGCTACCAGAATGTCCCAGAAAAGCATACACACTCTATCATGAAAAGGAAGGATGATGCAGACGGATGGTCACACATACAACCGGGTAGAAGGAAGTCTAGCGTTTAGTTGCACAATGATGGACTCACCAAGTATCCCAAAAAGGAAGCTGAGAACCCAGATTAGCCCCCCTTTCTCCTGATAGATAAATCTTCTAGATGATTCTGTTGATTATAGTGAGAAAATGATACACAGTGAAAAATAACGATGCACAATAATTATAAAACCAAGGTCAGACAACCTGTAACAAGATATGGGCATTTGGGCATAAAGGGGAAGTGCTAGGACTGGAGTTTAAGTTGGAAAAGGGGTGGGAGGAAGGAGGAACTGTATTGCTTTTGTCTCGACTTTGACACTATATCTACCGGATCTATTGAGAGGTAAGAGCTTTTAGCTGGAAGTTCTTTTTCTTCCTTTTTCTCTTTAATGGACTCTGATATTTTTGCACTGAGGACATATAATAGTCTCAAGATTGGATTTTGTTTTCTTAATAAATTATTCCCAAACGTGTATTATTTCACTGAGTCTTCTTATTGCTCTGTTAATCAGACTAGACGATTGTAACAATTTATAATTATTTCTGCAGTAACAAACAACTCCCAAATCTTAGTGGCTTATAACAAGCAAGGTTTGCTTCTTCTGCCTATCACAGTCCAATGGGAGCCCTGCATCTTTTCTCCTTCTCTGTAACTTATGTAGGAAGAGCCATCCCCATGCCTGTACCCGTGGCAGAGGCAAAGAGAGGCTCTGGCAAACCATGCACTGCCTCTTAGAGTCGTCACACAAAAGTGACCTGAGCCACTCATCCCATGTCATTGTTTTAAGTGAGTCACATGCCCCAAACTAATTTTAATTTCAAGGGTGCAGTATTGCGTGATCCTATTAAGGTTTCTGAAGGGGGCAGAAACAGAAGTGTTGGTGAACCAAGCAAATGACTACCATTGTGTGTTGTCTCTTGTCCTTTCTCTTGTTGTTCAAAATATTTTTCAGACTTTATATATATTTTGTTGTTGTTGTTTGAGACAGAGTCTCCCTCTTTCACCCAGGCTGGAGTGCAGTGATATGACCTCGGCTGACTGCAGCCTCTGCCTTCCAGGTTCAAGTGATTCTCCTGCCTCAGACTCCTGAGTAGCTGGGATTACAGGTGTGCACATCATGCCTGGCTAATTTTTTTTTGTATTTTTAGTAGAGATAGTGTTTTACCATATTGGCCAGGCTGGTCTTGAACTCCTGGCCTCAAGTGATCCACCGGCCTCAGCCTCCCAAAGTGCTGGGATTACAGGTGTGAGCCACTGTGTCCAGCCTCTATGTCATTTTATTTTTTTTTAAAAAGCAACTTTTTCCTCCCCTAAACGTAGAAAGGCTCTAACCAGTCCTAGTTCTGACAATGTCAAGTTATCAGATTATATTCTTTTATAACACTATTGATCCATGTCACAAAAATGTTATTGAGCACTGATTCGGCACTGGAAAAAAAAGACATTAAAATGAATTTAGCAAGGATAAATGTAAAACACTGCATACCTTGTACAAATATAGAAGGGGTTATAGTTTTATGGGTTGTTTTGATGATGAGCTCATTGGGGACTGATAAAATGTTAGTGCTGCTAAATTGAAAGCAAAGCAAATATAATGTCAGGGTGTATTAATAGCAGCATTGTCCAGGCCAAGTGTATAGGGCACTACTGCAGAGCCCACAGGTCTGAACACTTCTGGAATATTATGGATTTTTATAGCACGTGAGAATTCTGGGAGATACAATTCAAGTTGAGGTTTGGGTGGGGACACAGCCAAACCGTATCAAATAACTAAAGGATACTAGGCATAATCCCTGGGTAATGAAATAATCTCTACAACAAACCTCCATGGCAGACATGAAATACAACTGATCCAGATTGAGGTGTGCGGTAGGTATGAAACACGCATTGGGTTTTGAGGACTTCCTATGAAAAAAAATTGTAAAATATTTTCATAATCAAAACACAATGACTTTTTAAAATATTTTGTATTCTATTTAATATGTTATTAAAATTAATTTTACCTGTTTCTTTTTACTTGTAAAAATATGGTTACTAGAACATTTTAAATTATGTGTGCAGCTTGCATTGTATTTCCACTGGACAGTGTTGATGTAATTTTTCATTATTCATGTATTTCTAGAAGCTTCAAAAATTATGTTTCATATGTGTGCATTTGTTTTAGTTTAAAAGTTAGTTACTAAGAGGGAGTCATTAAAGAATTATTCTTGGATCAGGCATGGTGGCTCATGCCTGTAATCCCAGCACTTTGGGAGGCCAAAGCAGGCAGATCACCTGAGGTCAGGAGTCCAAGACCAGCCTGGCCAACATGGTGAAACCTCCTCTTTACTAAAAATACAAAAAATTAGCTGGGCGTGGTGGCAGGCACCTGTAATCTCAGCTACTCGGGAGGCTGAGGCAGGAGAATTGCTTGAACCCAGGAGGCAGAGGTTGCAGTGAGCCGAGATCGCACCAACTCTCTAAAAAAATAAAAATGATTCTTTCCTAGTCCCAATTAAATATTGGGGCTGACTTCCAAGGAAAATGTAGCCCATTTGTGTTGAATTAAAGGAAGAGCAAGCTCCGGAAAACAGGAGCCTGTTCTGCGCAACTGGAAAAGGGGTATATGCAGAAACCCAGAGGAGGGAGGGGTAAAAAGCAAGTCTGTTGAAAGGGTGCTTTTATCCCTCAGCATGTTAGAGGAGTATAGTCCTCAACCCTGTGAATGTGCCAGCCAGCCCTGGTCCTGGTAAGGTGGGGTAAAGACAAGATCCACCTCTCTGACTTCATCCTTTTTGGTCTCTACTTCGTAAAGTGTCTATACTTCTTGTAATGCTTACAATGATACTATTGAAGCTTTTAGGGGAGCTGTGGAACTGAGAAAAAGCAAATGAATTGTCTGTGAGTGAAAGGAAGTAAAATTAAATAAATAAGAGCCTAAGTAGAAAATGCTGAAAAAGGACCATAACCCTATATATATGTAATTGTTTTCCATGATGAACTCAAGAATTGCCCTCAGGTTTATATACGAACGTGTTGTAGTGGTACATTTTCTACAAATACATATGAAAGTGACTCTCTTTTCATTAGAAGTTCAAACATCTGTCTAGACGATCTCTTTGTATCTGGTCTCTTTCTCTTCCCAACCAGCCTGTACACCACTCCCCTATTAAACGTTCTAACATTTCATGTTTACGCCTTCACGCTCTTGCTCAGTCTTCCATTGCTCCCCTTTGCCTAGATTAGAAGAATTTCAAATGTTTCAGTTTGGTAACAAACAGCCTTTCATAACTGAACCTTTTTAACTATCAGCCTTGATATTTTCCCATCCAGCTGGCCTTTCTAGTGACCTGTTTTCCTCTCTTACTGCTCCTTCCCACAGGATTCCTGGCTAGTTTCCTTTATTCTTCAGATCCTGTCTCCCTTCCTCTCCGTGGCATCTCCATGCATGCATCCCCATCCCGTGAAATCTCTGCCCACTCCAGCCCATCAACAGCAGCTCACATGGATAGCCATGTCTTCCTCCAAGCTGTATGCAAGTGTGGGTCACAAGATACCAGTCATAAAGCAATTGAATAAAAATGGTCCTCAGCTGCTGCCAGCTGAAAGATTATCTTTCACAGGAAGTGTCTAGACGACATTGTTTTATGCAAAGGAAGAAGCTTATTTTATTGCAAGCTTAAACAGAAAGGGAGTCTTCCACTATCAGTGGGTATAAAATGCGCTTCCATCCCCCAGGGGCCTGGGAGGAAAGCATGGATTCAGTTAGATGCCAAAAGCACGAAATGCAGGCTGGAGCACTCAGGTTCCAGGGAAAGGAGCTGTGGTGTTAGGTATTTTCATGAACAAGAAATCAGGCTGTCAACATTTCTGAAACACACTCAAGACGGATAAACTCTTCTACAGTTATGTGTATGTATATTTTAATAATCCTACATTTGGCCAAGTCAAAGACAAAAAGGTACCTTTGATTACTAAATGAAGAAATAGACAAACCAAGGTAGAATTACAGAAGATGAACAGAACATAGAATAAAAGATCCAGATGGGGCCCTGACGTTTTCCTGTGGCTGCACCAAAACAAGATTATCCATGGAAGGTTCCTGACTAAGAAGAAACTGGAAACTGGTACAAGAATCTCTGGTAAATCATTTAAATTTTTCCTATTTAAATAGAGGGTAAGTTGTACTTACTTCTAGTAAATGTGTGTTCAGTCTCCTGTCTTTCACATTAAGGATCAGCAAATGAAAGCCTGTTTGTGCACAGGTCTAACTTCTGCTTTTGTAATGAAAGTTTTTTGGAACTCAGTCACATCCATTTATTTGCATGGTGGCTTTCACACTACAACCGCAAAGTACATTATTTGCAACAGAGACCGTATGGCTCATAAGGCCTAAAAAGTATTCACTATCTGGCCCTTTATAGAAAAAGTAGGCAGACAGCTGTTGTCCCTAAAGAACCCCTCTTTGTCATTGTTTTTCATTAGCAATTATCAAAGTGGGTTCCATGTAATGACGTTATTAGGTGTTTCTGGGTAAGAATAGTCTAGGCTTATGCTGCAGTAATGAACAACCTCAGAATTTCAGGGGCTTAACATACAGAGCTGACTTTTCACTCATGCAAAGTTTGCTGCAGACAGTCTCCAGGGTGCTTGTCCTCCATGGGGTGACTCAGTGATCAAGGCTGCTTTGTTCATGTGGCTCGACTGTGTCAATGTTCTACCTTCACAGCTTCCACTCGCTAAGGAAAGGGAGGTACTGCCCAGAGACAACTCACACCTGTTCTCATGTCACTTCTGCTCACAGCCCCATTGGGCAGAATCAGTCACGGGCCCCTTCCTGCTACAAGATGCCTGGCAACTGTGCTCTTCCCATGAGCCTAGGAAGAGAACTGGAGATTGGTGATCATGAATAATGATTATCACAATGATACCAAAAGAATGACTGTGGTCAAATAAGTTTGAAAACATTGGGTTGACCAAAATTCTACAATTCTCCTCATGTTATAAATTCTCAGTGGCTTTGCTCCGCTCACATTGTTATTTATGACCAAAATGCAGATACTATAGACTGTCTTTCCGGTACCGTATAAATCTTTCTCATGCAGGAATTGCAGCTTTGCAGAGCACACTTGGGTGATGCTCTTCTCTCTCTCTCTGTGAGGACCAGATGCTCCCTGCCTGGTATGAAGGATTTGGGTACCTTAGTGTGGACAAAACAAACAGGAATTTCTTTCTAAAGAGGTTTCTGTCTGGTTGCATCTTAGGTTAAATTACTACTGCATAACGCCCAAAACCAGACTGTGTGCTTATGCACAGCTGGATGGAAAACAGGTGGGTGCTGCACTCAGAATAAAGTACAAGAAACTTGTCTTAAAAACCCCTAGCCTATCCTTTTTGTACCCTTTGTGACCTCATGGTATCTCTCTCTGTTCAGCTGTCCCAAGTTGTGCTTTATTCTTTCCTTCTCTAGTAAAACCTGCAATAATTTGACTTCAATTCGATCCTATTGATTTGTTATTTTGACCACGTGCAGTTTCCAAGCAAGGAGTTGCAGTTACATAGAAGGGTTTGTAGGAGTGGGGTGAGGAGAGGTGTGGAGCGAAGTGATGGAAGAAAAGGAAAAGGACCATATATTTTCCTTGAAATGTAAAACCAAGGCTTGCTTGGAGGTTGCTATGACTGAAGTATATCTTTCAAAATTCAGACATTGAAACCCTTGCCCTTGATGTGACTGTATTTGGAGACAGGGCCTTCAGGCGGTAATTGAAGTTAAATGAGATCATAAGCATGAGACTTTAATCTGATAGAGACTTTATAAGAAGAGGAAGAGAGAGAGAACTTGCTTTCTCTCTCTCTCACTCTTTTTGCATGTGCTCAGAGGAGAACTATATGTGAACTGCAGCAAGAAGGTGGCTCTCTGCAAGCCAGGGAGGGATCCCTCATTGGAACTTAGACCCTGCAGGACCTTGATCTTGAACTTTCCAGCCTCCAGAGCTGTTGGGAAATTTCTGTTACTTAAGCCACCCAGTCTTTGCAATTTTGTTATAGTATCCTGAGCAGACTAATGCAGAAATAAAAACCTGTCTTCTCCTCTCTCCAAAGTCAGGGAATTTGGTTCTGTGGCATTGTTGGAGGTGACATGCTTCAGCCGCTGAAGACTAAATTATTTGGGATCTAGTGACCCTGGCCTTGAAGTTCAGCTGCAGGATGGAGCCAACATCACCCAAGCTCAAGTTCACTCTGCTTCTGCTTCCCCAACACAATGAGGTTCCTACCACTTCCACCGCAGGGGAAGAGACAGAGAGGATCTGGGGCCAGGGCTGGAGCTACAGGTGGGGGAAATTCACAGGCAAGCTGCAGTTTAAGGTTATGTGAAGAAAGAAGAAGCCAGAAGAAGGGAGTTCCTTAATGTTGGAGAATAACATCCAAACCTTGTTATAAAGCACATGAGGTTTTTGGGGTGCCTGCATGATGATTGAGCTTATACTTTATCAGGGGGATTGTTGACACTGATTATAGATGTTGAAAAACTCAATATTTAGAGGAGAAAATTGATAAAAGTTTTATTTGGTTATGTAAAAATAATACTGAGAACAGTCATTTGTGTGGTTAATTAACAGTCATTTATGTGGTTATTTATGCCTTTTGCTATGCTGCAAAATGAATACTATGCAGCATTTAAAATGTGGCAAATCAACTGTGTAAACTGCCTTTGATTAAGCTTCACAGCTAGTGACTCATGGTTCACAATTAAAAAGATTTCAGTGAACATTGATGTGTCTCACTCCTTTTGTCACTGACCCAGATGGTGTTGTCTTACAAACTTTTGCACGTGTACTGTTTGTCTTCTCAGATACACCAGAAGGAAATTAAAGTTATATTTTTACAATTTTCTTAAATTGTAACACATAGCAGATTCTGAATAAATATCAAAAAAATAGTATCCATAACAAAAATTAATTGTATTGTTTGTGCTTTCTTTTATACATGAGATTTTTAAACCCTTCTTTAAATGTCAAAATAGAGCTCTTAAAAATAGAAATACTTTTTGAATTAAAGCATCAAAAGGGACTTCAGATGTTATTCAATTCAGTTCCTCCAGTTTGGACTGAATTGGACTTTTAAGCCAATTGGTTAATTAAGCTAAAAAATAAACAATTAGAGATATTATTTTCAGGTCTCTTAATTTCTTGCCAGAACAACAGATTTGCAATTCTCAAAGAGATCATTTATCATAGGCTTTAAATATTACCACAGTAAATATCTTTTCTTAATGACTTCGTCTATTCTTTTGCAATAAATCACTGTATTCTGATGCTTTCAGGAAATGTTGTTTATGCATCTCTGTGGCTGTTGTATCTTGCCTTTAATGGTGTTGATTTTGTGATACAGTGAACAAAAATGTGAACTCCTTAAGGACAAAGGTGTGTTTACTCTTGTACCTTCATAAAATATCTGTTGACTTCTGGAATTCCCTAGGCTTTTAAAATAATACCTTTTCTGAATAGATGAAAATTATATATATTTATGGTATATAACTTGATGTTTTAATTTATGTATAGATTGTGGAATGGCTAAATCAAGCTAATTAACATATCTTCACCTCATATACTTACTATTTTTTCATAAGAATGTGGCACATATATACCATGGAATATTATGCAGCCATAAAAAATGATGAGTTCGTGTCCTTTGTAGGGACATGGAAGAATCTGAAATCCATCATTCTCAGCAAACTGACACAAGAACAGAAAATCAAATACTGCATGTTCTCACTCATAGGCGGGTGCTGAACAATGAGAACACATGGACACAGGGAGGGGAGCATCACACATGGGGTCTGTTGGTGGGGGCTGCTAAGGGAGGGTTAGCTGGGGGTGGGGAGGTTGGGGAGGGATAACATGGGGAGAAATGCCAGATATAGGTGACAGAGGGATGGAGGCAGCGAACCACCTTGCCATGTGTGTACCTATGCAACAACCCTGCATGATCTACACATGTACTGCAGAACCTAAAGTATAATTTAAAAAAAAAACACTTAAAATATACTCTCGTAGGCAGGGCATGGTGGCTCATGCCTATAATCCCAGCATTTTGGGAGGCCAAGGTGGGCGGATCACGAGGTCAAGAAATCAAGACCATCCTGGCCAACATGGTGAATGAAACCTCGTCTCTACTAAAAATACAAAAAAAATTCGCCGGGTGTGGTGGTACATGCCTGTAGTCCCAGCTACTCGGGAGGCTGAGGCAGGAGAATTGCTTGAACCCAGAAAAAGGAAATTGCAGTGAGCCAGGATCGCACCACTGTACTCCAGCCCGGCAATAGAGCGAGACTCCGTCTCAAAAACAACAACAACAAATATATATAAATATATATATATATTCTCATAGCAATTTTAAAGTATGCAATATATTGTTGTTCACAATAGCCACCAGGTTGCCTGCTTGATTGATATCTTGAACTTTTTCCTCCTGCCTAATGGACATTTTGAATCCTTTACCAATATCTCCCCTAGTCCCTGGGAGTTTAGTCCTGTAGGCCATACTCTGGCATGAGCAAGGTCACCTCAGATGTTAGGGCTTCTGATTTACTGACTAGTCTCTCTTTATGACATCTTTAAGCTAAAAAGGCTAAGGAAAGTGAACTATGGAACAACATTTATTTTATCTGAAAAATGTACCCATATATTTTGGTAAAGTGTGTTTTCCTCTGATGTACATGTATAATATTTTTATGTCTGTATTTTGCTCATATTTTAATTTCAAGTTTTAGTTCCGTTTTAGATATTCTGCTTTTGTAGCTTCCATCATAGCCCTTGCTCCCATATCTGTTGACTTTGATCATTGACATCCAAATTCAGTGGTCATCTCCTCAGCACTACTGGTTCTGAAAACAAAACAACTCATCCTTATTCCAGTCAATCTGTGGCATAATTGTGTGTTATTTTCTTTGTTGAAGACAAAAAATAAGAAATTACCTTATAACACTAACCCAATCCAAACTCATTATTACACAGTATACTCATGTAATAAACCTGCACGTGTATCCTCTGAATCTGAAATGAAAATAAAAATAAAAATAAGAATAACCTGAGCTCTTAAAAAATTACCTCATTCGTATCTTTTCTTCTTTGTTCATTTTCTATGTCCCTTTCCCACTCCACCACCCGTAACAAGCCCACATGCTAGTGTGTAAAGCTCGGTGGGAGACAGGTCCTTGTCTTTCTGGTTCTGAAGCCAGAGCGCAGCATCTGGAATAGTGCCTGTCACATTGTAAGCCATCAAAAAGTGTGTGTTAAGTGAAGGGAGGATAAAATCACACTCCCCAAGTGTCAATGAATCTGAAGGGATGTGTTTGTGTTTATGGTGAAGGATAGGTATCATAAATGATAAACCGACCCAAGACTAGGGCAAGCCTCTGCTAAAATCCTATTAAAGTAAATGAAGGCCTGAGGGCTTCTGTGGAGTGGCAGCTGCTCTCATTTCGGAATGGGCCTAGTTTCTCATTCAGCCAAAAGTCCTGCGCACAATCTCTCCCCCATAGCTCATGTCTTCCTTAATCCTTTTTGATGGAGTTCCTTGCTTCGGCCCAGTACAATGACATTTCTTTCATGGCTGGGCTGACTGCCAAGGGCCCAGATAAAGCAGAAACTGTAGTGGAATATTCTTTTCTGGAATAGCTATAACCTTCCAGCTGCTCAGAGTTGTGTTACTTTCCGGGAGAATGACAGTCTGTTTCTGTCTTAGAAATGGAGAGGCTTCTGCACATTCCCATAGCATGTCTCCAATGGAGCAGGGAACAGATCCTTAAGTACCTTGGGAAGGAACTGGTCTTCCTGGAATTTTGGATACTCTAAAGTTTCCCAGACTGTGCCATTCATCCTTCAGCTACTCAGTGACAAAGTTATCTTACTCCTGCTCGAATTTCTTTTCCTGGCCAGGAAGTGACTTCCAGGGTTCTCTGAGAAGTAATAATAGAAAAGGAATTTTCTTCCACTTTTCACTTAGGTATCTCAATAGAGCAATGGTCAGGGGCAACTAATTCCTGACTTCAGCAAAGCTGAAATGAAGGCCATTTGAAGTCACTCTGTTGGAAAATAACATTAGGGCTCTAGGGAGAGTACATGAGAATTATGAATGGTGCAATCCTCGGACTGGGAATTTTCCAGAAGCCAGGTCAGTTTAAGGTAGGTTCTCTCTGGGGCCCCTTTTTCAGGCACCTGGGCACGGGTGCTGGATGAGGCAAGAGAGTGGAGGTGTGGTATGGGGAAGAGGAGGAGAGTAGAGGACCGTATGGGGCATACGGACGCGGTGTCTGTTGCCTGAAGAGTTATCTCCAGTGTTGAGTCCTTTGATTTGATAATTCAGCCTCTTTCCATCTTTATGATATTTTAGAACCAAATATTTGAAAGGACATATGCTATGAGCATTACAGGTTCTATTTTGTAGAAACAAAACCAACCACCTCTTTCTCAACCTGATTTTTCTTTTTAGGAGTAGCCATTTTATGATTTCAGATTTTCCTGTGTTCTGTTTCATACATTTACATTTTGGTCAAGCTTTCTGACATTCTCAAACTACTATTCTGGAAGGGATAAAAAGCTAATTTGAGTTTTCTGCTATTCAACGCATTTTCTTTTCCCTTACAAAATTACCTTATATCTCCTCTTCTCACAAAATGCTAGCAATCCAGATATTGTTGAGAATATTTTTGAGAATTGACCTTTCTAGGTTGTTAAACTCTTTCAGCTCCTGGAAAAATAGATTACTTTAGAGGGGGGCTAAAGGAAGTCTTACACCTACTACAATTCCCACTGCTAATGATTTTTATAGACGCGTTTCTCTGGATTCATTGTTGGAATGAATAACGAAGGGGGAGAAGAATAGACTCACTTGGTTGGTTGTTCTCATGCATATTGATTCATAAAACTAAAGACCTCAAGGGAACATTGTGAGCTAAATCCCTTCATCCCCCTGTCTCCAGGGAAGAATTTATCTGGATACTTCAAGACAGAAAGTCGACTGCACTTAACAGCCACCATAAGAAACTCTGCCACTTTCTTTAGCCATATGCCTCAGCGTTTTATCAATTCTTGCAGACAGGTAATTATTCATAAACTCTAACTTAAATAATTCCAAAACTTGGTAAAAATGTGATTGTCTGTTTTATTTACTCATGTATCTGCAATTTCTTGAGAGAATGATTGGCATCTAGTAGGCACTAACTAGGTGCCTTTTTGAATAAATGAATAAATAACTGAATGAATAAATAAGAATTAAGTTACACAACAGAGAAGGTGGCATAATCATTCAAGTTACTAAGTATTATTGAGAATTATTCGAGGCATACTGCTGTTTCGGCACTGTGTGGAATTTGCAGATATAAAAGGGAAGAGTTTGTTAACTCTGGGTTTTGATTGTTTCTCACGATTGAATAAGGGTGTGTCTCTAAACACAAGTAATCGCAATCCAAAGAAGATTATGAAAGGTATAACCTACAGCATAGAGAGCATGAAATAAATACATGTGTTTATGTTAGGATGAATAAAGATGGCACAGAGATAAGATGATGGCAGGTTTTGAATTACTGTGGGACTTGGATGTTGAAGGCCTTCCCAGGTAGAGGTGAGACACACAGCAAAGGAGGAGCAGGAAACTGCAGGGTTGGATCCACAGCCACGTAATCTGGTGTGTCTTGGGGGCTGTGCATGGCTGTGTATGTATGTGATGGTGTTGGTCATGTGAAGTGTATGATGGAGCAGGTGGAAAAAGGCAGGAAAGGTTTGCTGGGTCTTCTAAAGACAGCTACTAGTAAGTTCAGAGAAAGGAAAGAATTATTCATGTAATGCAATCCCATATTGTAGGTACCATTAAATCTAGATTTTTTTGTCTGTTTTGTTTACAATTGTATCTGTAGCTGGAACGGTGCCTGAAACATGGTTAATGCTGGATAAATATATAATGAATATGAAATACTAGTACTCTGAGGATGGCAAACACAGGTTATGCCTTTGTGAAACTGTTCAACTCCTTTTTGGTTTACATTCTCCCTGCCAAAGAACCTACCTTCAAACTAGTAAAAAATCAACTCTGGCTGAGTGCGGTGGCTCATGCCTGCAATCCTAGCACTTTGGGAGGCCAAGGCCAGCCTGCCTAATATGGCAAGACCCATTCTCCACGAAAAATCCAAAAATTATCCTAAAATGGTGGTGTACACCTATAGTCCCACCTACTCTGAAGGCTGAGCCGTGATTGTGCCACTGCCCTCCAGCCTGAGAGGCCCTATCTTAAAAATAAGTAATTAAATAAATATAGGATATTTAAGGCTAAGGCAGTAAAATAACATCTATATTCTTGGAATAATTTCAGTATTTTGGGCTTTGAAGACATAATATATTTGGATACTGAAATAATTTCAGGTATAACTTTACAACTACTATCAATATGTTTTTGAGAACTCACAGAAAATAGCAAAGGTGACAGGAAAATGTATTGGCTAACATTGGCCCAACTTTTGAAAAGCAAATTCTACCAAGCAATATACTACATATTGGTTACTAGGTAGATCCTCTATAATTCTAAATTATTATTAATTGAATTATTTATAAGCACTTGGTGAGTGTTAGTTTTAGTTAGGTTGTACCACTCCTAGCTGGAAGGTGGCTGCGGAAAGCCGCCATGGAGAAGAGATGGATCATAGATGTAAGTATGTTCCAGCTATGCATTTTAAGAAAAGCATAGCAGCAGTGAAATCAGCATGGTGTGTAGTCATTGGAATGGGTTAAGCTTTCTTGACCAATAGTAATAGATCAATCAGTAAGACAGTGATCAGGTTATAAATGAGCTAAGTTCTGCAAACATAGATGATGGCTGTAAAAATAGAGGACAATGTGTAGTTGAAAATTACCTTGGAACTGTAGTCTGGCAGATGGATATATACATAGTACCAAATAACAGAAGCTCTAGTCAGATTAATTTAAATGAGTTCCTAATATGGCTTCTAATATATAATCCAAACTTGCCCACAAAAGTCTCCATTGTAGAGGGTTGTTGTGAATTTCAAGCCAGTTAATACTTGGAGAGCTCTGAGAGCACTGAATGATACAAAGTAAGGATTTAATTTTTTTTTCTATTATTATGGTACAATAAACAACTTCAAAGAAAATCTTTATAAAAATTCCATTGTAATTAGAAAATGACAACCTTCTTACATTTTATGAATAAAAAGTGAGAATAAGTAATAGTGCAAATATATTTGTTGATTTCTATAATTCTTTCATATATTCAGGCAACAAACATTTAGTAAATACTTTCTATCTGCTAGCACTACCCTAGATGCTAGACATGCAAAGATAATTAAGGCAATGTATTTATTCTTAAAAAGCTTAATCTAGGGTAGGATCTGATAATCATAGCATGTATAAAAACTTTAATACATATGTCTGATTTATAAAAACTAAAAAACCTTAATACACATGTCTGATTTATAACTCTCTCTGTTAGATCATAAGTTTCTGGAGGGACAAACTGCTTCATTTCCATGTTTACATCTCTAATAGCTAGAACACAGAATGTTTCCCAATATATGCTCCATATATGAATGCTGACATCTGATCACCTCAAAATGGACTCCTTGAAATTCAAAATGTACATAGCAAACTTTTTTTTTTTTTATGCAAACTGAGCTTGCAAGAGAGAAAGAAATGCTCCAGTTGCCAAGATAGAAGATGGACTGAAAACCATAGTTGTGAACTCATGAGTTGGTGCTGCAGCTACTCTGGCTGATGGTCCCAGCCACAAAGGACTTGTGCTTTAATGCCATGAGGCCCAGGAGTGAACTACTAAAGGATGGATTTCATAAAAAATAAAACTGAATCCAAAGAAATGATTCCTAGACAAGAAACATTTTTGAGCCAAGAAATTGGCAAAGATAGGTAAATAGAAATAAGCATTGACTATATAAAATATTATTTATAAAGATTATTTTAGTGACAAGAAAGCAAAGTGAATTAAAATATGGACACAAAGAATGTGTAAGATTGTAGAAAATGGTGTTCTGGAGGGAGAGGGACATAATCATCAAATTAAGACTTTGTTAGGTCAAGTGTGCAAACTAAAAGTTTAAAGGTAACTTTTCCTAAATAGATTATATGATTTCCAAGCCAGTAAAGGGCAAAACAATGATTAAGGAAAACCCAATAATTAATAGAAGGCAGAAAAAAAGGGGGAAAAAATATATGGTAAATTGCAAACACTAAATAAGATCATAGAAATAAATCTCAATCACAATCACAATTTTTAAATAAAATGAGTACAGATGGCTTACATTTGAAATTAAAAGTAGAGATTTTCAGATTGGATTTCAAAAATCTAGGGTAGGTTTATTTAAAGACACATAATTATATAAAAAAAAAACTCAGAGAAGTTGGAAAAAAGTGGGAAAATATACACCAAGCAAATACTAAATTAAAAGAAAGTTGATAAATATATATTAATATACAAAAAACCCTATGTACCAACAACATTTATATAATTAGGTTGGTGCAAAAGTAATTGCTGTTTATGTCATTACCTTCAATGACAAAAACTGCAATTGCTTTTGCACTAACCTATGTAAATAATAAGCATAAATTTTATTGTGAACCTATGAAAGTTACTTTTGGAATATAAATATATATTCACTATAAAGGAATTACCATTTTTCAGAGCAAAGATCATGAACTTTATTGGATTTAGAGTCTATGAATTTTAGTTGATTGTATTAATACTTATAATAATAGTAAATAGACAATAATAATTATATCATCTTTCAGCTACTCTATAAGTACATTTTATAATTTAAACTTTATCTTCTGAGTCACTCTTACTACTCCTGTTTGAAAGATGAAGAAATTGAAGCTGATGGAATTAAGAGATTTGCTCAATGACATGAGCCAACGTGGGACTCAGATCAATGCCTGTGTGACTTCCCAATAGTGCTTTTAATCATGATGCTCCTGGGGCCTTGGTTTGCATAGAAACTTCTTGATAGATGTGAGAAGAACCTTGGGGACAGTGGCAAGCAACCCAGAGTGGAAGTAAAGATCTCAAGCGCTGGGCAGTTTTGACTAAATGTCCACCCACGAGCCACCCAAGTGATGTGGAAGGAATTGGGGAAGCAGGACCTGTCTGTCTTAGAGGTCTTTATTACGGTTGGAGCTCCAGATAGCTGGAGCCTTGGAGACAGTGGGTACTTCCATGAATTATGGAAATAGCCAGTGCTGGCAGTAAACCCAATCTGCTCTGAAACATCCCTGCTATTCCTAGGGCCACCACCCATAATTGCCCTCTATGTAAGGGTGAGTGGACAAGGGACTGAGTATCTGGACACAGTACTCCAACTTCCCAGGAGGAATAGATGCATTTTTTCTGATTCCCCACAGAGGCTGAATGGGTTAACGGCATTTCTGACTGCTTCCTTCACCCTAGTAGCCTAATCTCTAGAGGGCTATCTGAGTCCTAGTCTTTCCACACGTTGATGTTTTAGGGTTCTTCTATAAATGCCATTTGGAAGATTTTTCTCAGCGGGATGCCTAGGGAAGTTTCCTTCAGTTGCCTAGATAAGTCTTCTTCAGTTGCAATATCTTAAAAATGGATATCTTTTGATTGGCATAAATTCATTCAGGCCCTTCTGGAATCTTTGTTGCAAATGTCTAACACTTGAAATTATGGCTGCCTCAGACAGCAGTGAGTGCTGCTGCAAGCAACTTAACCATCAGTCACTGGACAGTGGGAGGGAGTTTTAAAGGCTTTGTGCATCTGGACTCCTCTCTTGACCCCATTTTCCAGGTAGGAATCTAACATCAACCACCCCACTGACACATGGGAGCTTTTTCAGCATTTCAATTGCTAATGTTGAGCTTGCCTCGTTTCACACTGAGCCCACACCTAACACCTCTCTGTCATCCCAGTTTACTTGGTATAATGCTTGTTTTACTTATATGTAGTTGACTTCATAATTTATTTGACTTGGTGGTTGATATGATTTGTGTCCCCACTCAAATCTCATCTTCAATTGTAGCTTCTACAATTTCCATGTTTTGTGGGAGGGACCCAGTGGGAGACAATTGAATCATGGGGGCTGTTTCCCTCATTCTGTTCTCATGGTGGTGAATAAGTCTCACAAGATCTGATGGTTTTATAAGGGGAAACCCCTTTCACTTGGCTCTTATTCTCTTCTCTTGTCTACTGCCATGTGAGATGCGCCTTCAGCCTTCCACCATGATTGTGAGGCCTCCGTAGCCATTGGAACTGTGAGTCCATTAAACCTCTCTTTGGTAAATTGCCCAGTCTGGATATGTCTTTATCTGCAGCATGAAAACAGACTAATACAGTGGGGCAGGGAGGATAATTGCATTTATGAATTTAGCAAATATTTCTTGGGCACTTTTTTTTTTATGCCTGGCACTCCTCAGGGTTCTGGGGATGCAATGGCAAATCCAGCAGTCAAGTTCTCACTGAGCTTACCTTTCAGTGGGTAGCTGCAGAAAGCAAATATGTGCTGTATGAGTTGGTGATAAATGCTATTAGGGAAAAAATGTAGAGTAAAGCAGACAGGGAGCTGCTGGGATGGGGGATGCTATTTCATACTGGGCATTCAGGGATGCTCTTCCTGGCATTTGGGGGAGAGAGATAGATGTAGGAGATGAAGCCATGTGGAATCTGGGAAAACAGCATTTCAAGCAGAGACAAAATAAATACGAAGGTGCTAAGACAGGAGCCTGCCTGACATTTCCGAAGAAAGACAGGAAGGCTGGCATGGCTGAAAGATGAAGGCTAGAATAGTAGACACTGAGGTTTAAGAGGGAGTCAAGACACGCAGATCCTATACGACCATGTTAGGAGACCTGGTGTAACAGAGCCATTTCAGCATGTTGGTTTCCAACTTTGACCTTGTTTTCAAGGTCAGTTTCTATAAATCTTAGTTTCTTCATCTTTGATTTTCATCCTTTAATGAAATTCAAAGCCACCAGAGTATTTGAGAAGTGGGATAACAAGACCTGACTTCGTTCTAGAAGATTCCTCTGGCAATAGTTCAGCAATGTTTCTGTCCACCACTGGATGAAACAGACTATTTTTGGTAGAGGAGGTTGATTAAATAAATACATTAAATTAAATGGGAAGACTAATTTTCTAGGATCATTTCTTTGCACGCTTATCCTGGATTTAGCAGAAACATGCATGCACTGATATTTAAAATGGTTCCAAATACTTACTATTGACATAAAATAAGTAGTAAACACCTAAACGAAAATAACGCAGTCTGATCCATTCAACTTTTGGTCTTTCATTCCTTATCTATAATGCAAACTGTCCCAGAAGAAGGTACTATGTATTTCAGCTGCATAAAATGTATGGCATCAAATTATGAGGGCTTATGATCAGTAATTTTTAGAGGAAGAGACTGTTAAAATCTTGGGTGAATCATACTTAAGTCAAAGACTAAAGATGAAACTTCAACATATACCTGAAAACAAATAAAATCTTAGCTATGAGTTACCATCAGTTTTAGAAATAGTGATTGTTCATAATCATATTCAATTTGAAATATAAATAGAAAATGATTTATTTTCCTATTTGCTTGAATCAGAATGAAGTATCAGAATACCAAAACATTTCCTGTCTTTTGTTTTTGACTTTCTGATAATTTTTTATTCCTATACACTTAGAGAGTTTATTGGAATAAAAAGTGAAATATATGTGCCCCCAAAAATTTGTTAGTAAAATTATGATGATGTTTTTGTTGCCTGAAGTTGAAGGGTATTATGTTTTGGTGGCAGAAAATTTTCCTCCACATGTTCCTATTTTCTGAAAATATTTTCTTTCAATTAATTTAGTTCCACACATTCAAATGGCACATTTGAATATATAACTATATTATGGTATAGATGCAGGTAGAAGACTAATAAAAAGAAGCAGTTGTAGAGATCCAGCTATCTAGTGTTCCTCTGAGAAGTAAATTTTTAAACAAGAAACATTCAATTAGATTTCAAGATTGTTAAAAAACCACGCTGCCAATAAACTGTGGAAGTGCAAACAACAGACTGTTGGAGTGGAGGAAAGAGAGAAGGTTGCAAAATTGCTGACTGTGCTAAAAAGAGCCAGAGGGATTAAAGGCAAAAAAAAAAAAAGTTTTTCAAATATATTTAAAAACGAGTTACACCAGAAAGTAGGACTGAAGATAAACAGGGAGCGAAAAATCCATGTTACTGATAGTGGCTTAAGACTGAACTGGTTTTAAAAATCTGTGTCTGACAAGGCAAACATATTTTGGGCAATTGGGACATAATAAAGACCTGGTTTATTAGAAAATGATTTCAGCAGCTGATGGCATTTCTGCATACTAATAGGCAGGACTTAGAATTTTCGAACATGCCTACTGCTACCTGTACTAAAATGTCTATAAAGTAATTTGCCATCTAAGCTACTATCTTTATCCAGGAGTGAAGCCCGATTTTGCCTTCAGCTCCTGATAACTCTCATGAAATTGAAAAATCAGGTAGAATGTGTGAAGTCTCGAAGGACTGATAAAAAGACTGGCAACCAAGGCTGTGAGTTTTAACCCTATTCTTGCCATTGGCTTCCTCAGTGTCACCATAGCCTTTGTACACTTGTGTTTCTAATGTGTGATGGGGAGTGTAATACTCCCCTAGCAAAAAATATGTGGCTCGAGAAAGTTTAGCATGTGTCATAAACATGAAGTGTTTGTGAAATATACTATTAGGAAGAGAATGGGGTGAAGTCAGTAAGAATTAAGTTATTGAGTTCAATCAACCCAGAGGCAATGTGACTAAGTAACTAGGTGTAGTCTGTGTAGACTAACTACCTTGATTTCAACCTGTCTTATTGATTTCTAGCTGTGTAACCCAGGGCAAATGACTTAACTGCTCTGGTTCCTCATCCATAAAACTAGACTTAACTATTGTAAGGGATACATAAGACAAGACACATGGTGCTCCATAATGCCAGTTACAATTATGAAAGAAAAATCTTCTTAGACTCTAAGAGAAAATGAGAACTCCTAAGACTACATTTGCACATGTGAGAAGAAAGTGAGTTACAAAAGTTGAGCTCTAAACCATGTTTTAAGAATACAGTAATGGTAAATAGAAGTTGAATCAATGTCATGTAAATAATGAGTGTTGCATAGCCTGCCATGTGTCTACAGCCCTCAAAGGTAAAGATTAAATGCTCAACTCTGCCTTATCATTCAGAAGGATAACTGGGAAGAGTAATGAGACTGAAAAGTTGAAATCCTGTTTGGTGACTATAAGATGGACTGTGAACTCATAAACTTCACAGAGATCTTGAGAAGCCATCTAGTTGAGTTTTAATGTGATCCATATTGAAGGCACTATAGGCTGTGTATCTCTCTTCTCCACACTTTACAGTCAAGAAAATAGTACTAAATGCTTCCACAATGACCAACTTACTTGCTCAAGGGCACCCATAGTTAGAAACAGAGTGAGGGCACTGGGCCCAGGTTCCCCACCCTCCTTCTGCAGTTGAGAAATCTCTCAAGGATGCAAAAAAAAAAAAAAAAAAAAAAAAAAAAAAGAGTCATTGCTACTGAGAACAGAATTTTTTGGTAGCCCAAGAACTTAAGGGGCTACCCTGAGAGCTCTAGTGACCGGCAAAACTTAAACAAAATTCAGTAGACTAATTAACAAAAACCAGACTAAACAATTACTGAGCTTTTAACCAAATGCCAGATAGTGAGAAAGGGCCTAGGGATGTGATGAAGAGGGGGTAATAAAATTTCTGCTCCAGGGGAATCTCAAGGTCTGAAATGATATTGTGCCAGAATTGAGACTAGGAATACTTACTCATTCATTCAACATGTATTTATTCAAGTTCTATGTACCAGGCACTGCTCTAGGCACCCAGAAATGGAATAAAACAAAATATGTGTCCCTGCCCTTATGAAGTTTGCTTTCCATTGATGGTGGATGGATGGGAAGACATCAGGGGATAAACAATGATGTGATTGCCTCAATTGTACCTGTAGGATTTTATGAAATTTTCATATATGGAAGTGACTGAGTGATGATGTGGAGAGGCTAAGGCCATTGAAATAAGAGTTTATGGCCAGGTATGGCTGACACCTATAATCCTAGCACTTTTGGAGGCCAAGACAGGAGGATTGCTTGAGCCCAGGAATTTGAGACTAGCCTGGACAAGACCACCATCTCTACAAAAAGATTAAAAAAAAAATTAGTTTGATAGGATGATGCATGCCTGTAGCCCCAGCATGCAGGAGGCTGAGGCAGAACAATCACTTGAACCCAAGAGGTTGAGGTTACAGTGAGCCGTGGTCATACCGCTACACTCCAGCCTGGCTAACAGAGTGTGACTCTGTCTCTAAAAAGAAGAAAAATATATTACTTACATTTTCCAAGAGGAGTGTGCATGTCACACCATGGAGGGCCACATCAGGAATCACTATTGTTGAGCAGGAGTGACTGTTTTTGTTGTGTGTGTGTGTGTGTGTGTATGTGTATGTGTGTGTGTGTGTTTGAGAAAGGCAAGACATTCTGGAATCTAGCATTGCTTTAGGATTGGTTAGTTTAAATAATTCTGGTGGGTTTGAGGGCAAAGGATCTTTTCCTTATTGTCTGGTACCTGGCTACAGGTTGATTTAGAGCAAGGAGAATTTTGGATTGGTGTGTGAGTTTGATGAAGGAGATAGTTGGGAATTTAGAGTGGCTGGTTTGCATATGAAGACAGGATCTGGAGAGCCCTTTACTATTTCTAAAAATTGATTAGCCCTGATAGGCACCATCTTTTCCCAATTAGTGAGGCCATAAATACCACAGGATCAAGAATATGAAAAATAAGAAAATATGGTTAATACAATTGGCCCTGTGAATAATGGAAGTCAAATAGATGACTATGTAAACTAAGAAAGCATGGTTAGAACAATGGCAAATAAGCAATTCTCTAGTATGTTATGAGGTGGGGTAAATGAAAAAAATAGAGTTAGACATGGGTCTTAAGGAGTACTGGTGGGTGAGGTATGAAGAGACTGCAGCATTCAAAGTATGCTTAGGGGTAGGTCTCAATGAGAAGATGAGTGTTAAAGCAAGACTTGAGCCAAGACTTGCCTCCAAATAGAGATTCTCATGCTTTAGAATTCTAGCAAGACACAGGAAATGAACACATCAATAAACAGGATGCTTTCATTCATTCATTCATTCATTCACTCACTCAGTTGGCTGGTTGATCAGTCAGTTAGATATTAAAGAGATATTTATCAAGCACCCACTAGGCCAGGGACCAAATAGACTTTGGGGTTACAATGGTGAACACTGTAGAAACAGACGCTACCATCATGCAGCTTCTCAGTTAGTTGAGGAGACAGATATTGACCTAATGGACACACAAATAAATACAAGCACACCTCGTTTTGCTGTGCTTCATTCTGTTGCACTTTGCAGATATGAAATCTTTTACAAATTGAAGGTTGGTGGCAATTGTGCATTGAGCAAGTTGATTAGTGTCATTTTTCCATGGCATGTACTCACTTCATGTCTCTGTGTCACATTTTGGTAATTATCACAATATTTCTAACTTTTTCAATATTATTATATTTGTTGTGGGGATCTGTGTGTAGTGCTCTTTGATGCTATTATTGTAATTGTTTTGGGGTGCCAGAAACTGCACTCATCTAAGATAGTGAACTTAATAAATGTGTATGTTCAGATTAGTCCACTGACCAGCCATTCTCTCATCTCTTTCTCACCTCAGGCCTCCTATTCCCTGAGACACAATCATATTAAAATTTAGGCCAATTAATAACCTTACAATGATCTCTAGGTCTTCAAGTGAAAGGAAGAGTTTCAAATATCTCACCTTAAATCAAAAGTGAAAACTTATTAAACTTAGTGAGAAAAGCATGTTGAACCCAAGACAGGCCAAAAGCTAGGACACCTGCACCAAACAGCCAAGTTGTGAATGCAAAGGAAATTAAAAGAGCTACTCCCATGAATATATGGATTATAAAGAAAGTGAAGCAGCTTTATTACTGACATGAAGAAAGTTTAAGTGGTCTAGATAGACGATCAAACCAGCCACAACATTCATTTAAGCCAAAGCTGAATCTAGAGCAAAACTTTAGCTCTCTTCAATTCTTTGAAGGCTGATAAAGGTGAGGAGGCTACAGAAGAAAAGTCTGAAACCAGCAGAGGTTGGTTCATGAGATTTAAGGAAAGAGGCCCTCTTCAAACCACAGAAGTACAAGGTAAAACAGCAAGTGCTGATGGAGAGGCTGCAGCACATTATCAAGAACATTTAGCTAAGATAGTTGATGAAGATGGATACACCATACAACAGATTTTCAGTGTAGATGAGACGGCCTTCTACTGGAAGAATTATGGAGTAAGTAACTACAGATGTATTGGAAGTTGCAAGAGAAATAATTAGAAGTGGAGCTTGAAGATGTGACTGAATTGTTGCAATCACACAATAAAACTTTAATGGATGAAGAGTTGCCTCTATGGAAGAGTAAAGACAGTGATTTCTTAAAAAGAAATCTACTCCTGGTGATGATGCCATGAACATTGTTGAAATGACAATAAAGGATTTTGAATATGACTATAATTGATAAAGCAGCAGCAGGATTGGAAAAGTCTGACTCTAACCTTGAAAGAAGTTCTACTGTGGGTAAAATGCTATCAAACAGCATCACATACTTTAAAGAAATGAAAAGAAGAGTCAATTGATGTAACAAACTTCATTTTTGCCTTTTTTTTTTTTTTTTTTTTTTAGAAATAGCCACAGCTCCCTCAACCTTTGGCACCCACCATCTTGATCCATCAGCAGCCATCAAAATTGAGGCAAGACCCTCTACCAGCAAAAAACAAAACAAAACAAAACCAAAAACCCTTCACTAAAGGCTTAGATCATTGTTAGCATTTTTTAAGCAACGAAGTCTTTTAAAATTATATATATATTATTTTTTTAGTCATAATGCTATTGGACACTTTGTAGACTACAGAATTGTGTAAACATAACTGTTATATGCACTAGAAAACCAAAAAAATGTGTGCGACTCACTTTTTATGATACTTGCTTTATTGCAGTTGTCTGGAACTGGACTGCAATATCTTGGGCATATTCCTGTATTTAATTGGGACTGGAAAATAGCTACACAGTGTTAGGAAGGCCTGTCATAAGGGTATTTGATTTAGCTAAGGAAGTCAGGGAAGGGGCTGTTGAGATCTGAAGAATAACTAGATGTTGATCAGTCAAAAAAGGGAGAGACGATTATCTTTGCAGAAGAAACAGCCTGTGCAAAATTCATGAGATAGAAGTTTAAAGGGTAGGAGGCAAATGGACAGACGAACGTAGTCCAT
>PVKP010019887.1:0-41630 GCA_004027715.1 Plecturocebus donacophilus | reverse complement strand
TCAAGGATCTAGAAATAGAAATTCCATTTGACCCAGCAATCCCATTACTGGGTATATACCCAAAGAACTATAAATCGTTCCACTGTAAAGACGCATGCATATGTATGTTCATTGCAGCCCTGTGTACAATAGCAAAGACTGGAACCAACCCAAATGCCCATTGATGATAGACTGGACAAAGAAAATGTGCTACATACACCATGGAATACTATGCTGCCATAAAAAACGATGAGTTCATGTCCTTTGTAGGGACTTGGATGAATCTGGAAACCATCATTCTCAGCAAACTGACACAAGAACAGAAAACCAAACACTGCATGTTCTCATTCATAGGTGGGTGTTGAACAATGAGAACATGTGGTAGGTAGGGGAGAGACAGCAGGGGGGTGGGGAGGGATAACATGGGGAGAAATGCGAGATATAGTATGCACCTAAAGTAAAATATAAACGAAAAGAATATAACAGAAAACAAAACAAACAAAAAAGAACACTGATTTTAAAATACTTTGATTATTTGAGATACTGTAATTATGGCAGTATATTGCTCATTTGGTCAACTGGCTGATATTATAGGATAATAATTCATCTACTGGATAATTTGTTTTTTTTAATAACTTATATTTTTACACAATAATAAGTGGAAATTTCTTTGCTTTTTTTTTTTTTTTGAGATGGAGTCTCACTCTGTCACCCAGGCTGGAGAGCAGTGACGCGATCCCGACTCACTGCAACCTCTGCCTGCCTCCCAGGTATAAGTGATTATCTTGTCTCTGCCTCCTGAGTAGCTGGGATTACAGTTATGCACCACCACGCCCAGCTGATTTTTGTGTTTTTAGTAGAGGCGGGGTTTCACCATGTTGATCAGGCTGGTCTCGGACTCCTGACCTTGTGATGTGCTCGCATTGGCCTCCCAAAGTGCTGGGATTACAGGTGTGAATAAATGGAAATTTCTAATAGTAAAAGCCACATGATGTTAAAGAGATATTTAACAAATATTTGTAAAAATTCCACACCAGTAATTATAATTCTTGTTTATATCTGTGCCTTACAGGTGTTTAAATGCATGTTGAAAAGTAAACAGTTCTTGTCATAGTCTCCTGGTTTAGATGTAGTTGGTTTTCCCTTCCAGTATGACATTGGAGCTATGCAAGCATATTGGCTATTAAAAGAGGTAAAAATTTCGACCTTCATACAAGAAGGAAACCATTAACTATTCTATTTGACAGTTTATTCTCAGAAGTTTAAGCCCATTGGGTTTTTAATTATAATAGTCTGCAAGGAAGAAAAATTTACTGAGCAAATAAGAAACAACCCAAATGCTTTATAATTTTTGAGACAACTTCAAAGAATTTATGCAAATGAAGATACTTGAATAATGATTTTTCAAACTGAAAATCCTTTTACAAAACCATCACATGACACATTTCTATTGTTTTGTACTGATGAATCTTTCAGAATTGCCAGAAAATAAAACTTCTAGGAATGATATTTCTATTATTGGTGGTTATCACATAATTTTCAAATAGTAGAATGCAATACAACACTAAAGTAAAATTAACTTGCTGTTATAAACTTAGGTATTGATGGATGAAACTTGCAGGAGTCTATACAATACACACAGTCTTAATTTTCATTAGAATTTGGATAATATAGAGAACAAAAATGGGTGCTTTACATTTCATTATTTGTTATTCTACATACAGTCCATGTAATAGTGACTGGGAGTGCATATATCCCAGCATTCTGCATTAATATCAGAAAGCCAGATCTTTAGGCTTTATGCCCCCAGGTTGCTGTCTCGTGATAAGAATGTGAGCTGCCCTGGGAAGGGAGATCTGGAAGGCAGTGGCTCACTGTAGCTGAGGTACACCCTGAAGCTGCTGACACAAATAGGCTGTCAGCTGATTGTCCTACTTGCCATTAGGAAGTAAGTCTTTCCTTCAACTGGGTTCCATGTGGTGGATCTAACCTGTCTGTAAACTAGGATAGTAACACCGGAGAGGGTGGGAAGTGGTCAGCTCTCCATATACTTTGAAGGTAGAGCTGAGGGAATCTTCTGATCTTTAGTCATAAAGATGTGCAAGTAGAAACAGTAGCTGACAGAAATTTTTCTAGTTTTTTTTTTTTTTCAGAATAAATGCATGAATGGTTAACCATTATTTCTGAAGTGAAAAGAGTGAATTTGGAGGATGGGGGAAAATTTGTCTTAGCTAAAGTTTGAGCTATATGGTATTTCTCAGTAGATATCAAGTAGAGTTAGATGTATATGGTTGGTGGTGAAATTAGGGCTGTAAAATTAAACTTGGATATCTTTGCACTCAAAGCATTGAATAGATGTGACAAGCTAAAACAAGGAAGATAAGGATGGGGACAACATTGAGAGTTAATCCAGTAATGAGATGTTGAAATGTTGAGGTGGATCCACAAAGGATGCTTACCAAAATTTCCAGTAAGATGACAGAGAACAAGAGAGAGAACCAACTGAATGTTAGTTACAGCAAGGCAAGCCCATAGACCCCCTCCCCGTTCTCCCCCGCTAAGCTGAGCTCACAACAAAAACAGCCTCAAGCCTGGCAAACATGGCCCTGAGTTCCAGGATGTGGTTGCACCCGAGTCTCGAACTCAGTATGGTGAGCCAATTAAGTAGAATGTTGGCACCTAAGAACCAAGATGTGGCTTTTCTTAAAATAGCACCCAGCTACCTGCAACCTCCCTATATAACCCCCATAGTCTGCAAGCCAGGCTGCTGCCTTCTCTGCCTGTGGTGAGGGAGCCCGCGTGGCAGGTTGAAACAAACTTGCTAAACCTGGCCCTGGGTCTGCTCTCCATCCTTTCGGTCAACCTTGCACTGAAGAAAATGTTTCAGGTTTCAGAGACGGAGATCAAGATATTTTACAAATCTCTGAATCTGAATATTTTCATGTTATGATGGAAAAACTCCCTTGTTAAAAAGGAACACAGCTGACTTTTGAATAGTGCAATGTTGTTGAAGTAAGACATTTTCTGCATAAAAACAAATGACTAAGCAATAGCATTGACTTTCATAAAGTTGTATTTAATTCTAAAGATATTTTTTGAAGTGAATAGAAATTAACTTTGACAAAAAAGGAGAGTTTAATATGCTTAATTGTAATGGTTGCCCAGAAAAACATTCCAAATCCAGTCAAAAATGTATTCTCCTAAATGCACAAAAGCTGTGCTCTCTGCATAAGTTTCTGCTTTGTCAGTAGCTAATTTTACACAGGTCTTTGCTTAGGAAGGAAGTTTTTGGATTGATATAACTAAAACATATTGTTAGCTTAGATTTTCTCTTGTGCTTTCCTTTTGTTATATTAACTGCTAGTGTAAAACTGAGTCTCAAAGCAAACTTGTAGACACAATTAAATTATTTTTTAAATAATAAACTGTTTTTACAGTTTAAGTAAAAAATAAAAATGAATGTAAAATTCATTTGAGATGTCTTAAGATAATTTAAGCTTTTGTTGCAAACATATTAAATAATGTATCTGTTCAGTACCTCGGCAAATGTTGTGATGCAGTTCTACCACATCAAACAATTAACGTTGTTTTATATATACTGAAAGTATGATAGCAATTACATTTGGAACAAATATTTTAAATGTGGAACTAATGTGTGATAAAAAGAATAATAAAAACTTTGTTTATGTAGAAAAAATACCCACCTGTATATTTCTTCTATGCCCATTGATTTATTTTCTTCATTGAAGGATCTTCAAGGATAGAATTAAAGCTTTTATCATTCACTCTTCCATGCTGATATATGGATTTAATACTCCCGAAATTTAGCTTATACATTTTCATATAAAATTAGATTTTCAAATTCTTACTCTTCCAGTAATATAATATTTGTTGAAAAGAAGTTCTTGTTAGGAAGAATCGTGTTATATGTTAATTATTATATGCCCACATGTGCCCTGGAAAATATTTGCAAATTAAAATATCTGTTTAAGTAAACCAAAATTATATCTGGGTACATTCAGTCAAACCGATGTTTGTTTCTGGTAGAAATACTTGTTTAACTTTCAATTTGTTAAAGGTTGTTTCAATCATAGTATTGTTTACATCTAAGACATTCAGGATGACATGAATTTTTGTAACTTGCAAAGACAGGATTGCAAGTTAAAACATAGCTTACCCACGAAATAAGTAGATATTTCCAATGATCAAAATTTACTTGAAATTGGGTAAATGGTGAAACTGTGCCATAAATGAATAAGTAAGTTTCAGATATTCAATTGTACCAAATATAGGGTAGTGGTCTTACAAGGTTAACAAAAACCAATACTTTATTTTAGTCGTTTTTTTGGTTACTATGTTGTAAAGGAAAAGTGGGAAATACGATGTTGTTTGTTTTTATTTATCAGACCAAGCAGAAAAAGGACCGATCATTATAAAGAAATTACGCTCCTTATATTGAACTGAGAATTACTCATATGATCTGGAGATAGTCACTTTTTAATGCTTTTTTCTATCTCCCCCTCCTCTACCAAGAAGAAATTAGCTTTCACTTCCCCTGCCTCTTTTTGAGAACTTGAGCTGGCCAGAATATTGGTACTATTCACTAATACCACATAATCTATATTTTGGTACTGTGAGCATTTTACTGTGATTTGAAATATCATCTACTCAATAAATTTTTTTGTTGACAGATTCATCATCTTGTTTATTGTCTAAGGTTATTTAGTTTATCTATTTGAATAATTATAATATTGCCTTCCTCATAGCCTTCCAGAGAGCATTTGTTTAATTAAAAAGAATAAATGTAGAAGGACTATTCTACATCTTAATTTCAATTAAGAATAGTCATTCCAAAAAGAAAGTAAATGGAGCAGTTGCAGTTTTCTAAGAAGAATGCTAAACACCTTGTGTGTGTTTTTCAGTCATTTGTAAGTTTAATAAAACTGTATGTTTGGCTCAAAAGCAATTTTATTTACAACACTTTCTTTAAAACTGAGAGCTCTATCTCAACTCAGAATATATTTCTACATTTACTTTTTCTTCAATATCTACTGAAGCTTGTGGTAGCTCATAAAGACACAAATATAAATAATTGACAGTTTTTGTGCCTAAGCCATGACGGTGAAAAACAAGTAAAGAAAAACCATAATACATGTGATAAAAGCTATAAAGGAATACACAATAGATTCCACAATACCACAAAGAAGCATGCAGCTTTGAAGACAAACATTCCTAAATATAGTGTTTTGAAAGGCTATGTAAAACTAAAAGCTAAGAAGTGATAAAATAGATTAAAAATGTAGCATTCTTTTTTGTTACACTCACACTAGAGCAGAAATTCTTTTCAAAGACTGGCAAAAGAGAATCCTTACTACCCTTACTGAAAGGAGATTAAGGAATAGAGAGAAAGTTATCATGAATAAAAATATTCCAGTTAGTTCTCTCCTATATAGGCCTCTAGAATACTTATACTAGGGATCCATAAGACATAAAACCTGAAACTCCATAATGAAAAGATGATTATATTTCATATATGCCTCCCTTAGGGAAGAAAAGCTATTATTTAAAATGAGGTTAGCCAGCAAAGACAATTGTTTAATTTCAGCATGGGGTTGGATCTCAGGCATAGCTTTATAGCCATATTAGCAAGCATTAGTTTTCATGTGTTTTTATACTAAATCCTTTTAACATTACTTTTGGGAGATAAAAATAAAGATTATCAGAGTTCTTTTAATGCCTTTATCCACCACCTCCATAACCAATTCCAAGATGAAAATATGAAAGAGACTTTACAATAAATAGCACTTCATTGCTCTGGGGTATTATATCCTCAGCAGCTCAGTTTTTTGTTATCATTATTCTTCTAGCCTCTAGCACTTAAGACACTAAACAGAAGTGAATAAAAGAGTGTCCAACAGACTGAGACTGTTGATACTTCCAATCTATTCAGGATTTCCTTGTGTTTCAATGTTCATTTTGGAGATATTTTAATACAAGGGAAAAATGTGTAAGAAAAGTATTCAACATGCTCTTTTTAAATCAATTTGAACACGGTATTTTTGCATTATATACATACATTCTTGTTTCAGATCTATATTCTTTGCCTAAAACTATTTAATTATCATTCTATTTCATTTTTTTTTCATTTAAATTATCCAATTGTACTATATATCATAAAATTTCTAATTTAATTTTAGTAAAGGCTGCTGATAAAGATTTAAATTACTAATTAAATAGTTATTGGTTTTCTTGGAAATTTGCTTCCTTATAATACTTAACACTTTATAATTCCTTCCTATGACTATCTCTCCAATTAGTGTGTAAGTAACGACCTTCTCCTCGTGCTTTTACCTTCTTAACTGCCCTTTTTCATTGTGTTTTGACATTTCCCTTCTCTGTCATCTTATAAATATTAGTGTTCCCTGAGGATTTTTGCTTTGCCTTTTATCTATGCTTTCATTTTGCATGCTCCTATAGTTTCAATATATTTCAGTATGTTAGTCTATCATCCCTAGAAATTAACAGATTTCTTTCCTAAAATCTTAAATTGCCATTTAACTCAACTAATATTTAAATAAAATATTTTATCACATAAGTTAAAAAAAATACTTCATTTTCCAATTTGATTTTCAGAATCTCTTGTCTATGTCTTATTGCCACTCTTTATTTGAAATATGTTCTGAAGATATAAAATTAGGAATGTAGCATTGAAGGAAAAAAACCTGGGTCCCAAAAGTATGTACTTAGAGTATACCCAGGCCAAATGTCACCCATTCTAACCATCAGTCAATAACTGAGTTGTCAAACAACTTTTTTGGTAGTTATTATCTTTAAGAAATATTGTTGTTTCCTTTATTTCATATTTGAGATACCTGACCAAGGTAAACTACGTATGTTTATTTCCTGGCACATTTAGTGTAAAGGAGAGTCTTAAAAAGTGAAGCATGTTTTTATTTTTCCTAACGGATGATTTATGAACTATCACAAGAAGAAATGAAGTTAATTTATATATCAATATAGTTTACAAGTTGATGTTGATGTAAGTTTTCCTTAACGTAAATATCTTTCAACCAGAATTGGTGAAGGACAAATCATACATTAAAATATTTTAGAATAACTTAATTTTATAGTATATTGGACATATTCTTCTTAAGCAGATAAACCATCATTGCTCAGTGAATATCATCCTCTGAAAATACAGGAGGTGATTACTTATTGAAAGTTACTGAATGCGTTAACCCAGAAAAATGTCTTTGAAATGTAATTGATTTTGAAACAGTAGAAGACAGAGATCTCTTAGAGAAGGAAGTGGTGACACTTTGAACTTCATTATTTGGTATTGTATTCTTAATTGAGCTTTTTCAGAGTAATCTTTTAGATTTCTTTTAAAATATTAATCATTTGACTACAGATTCTTCTATCAAAAAATATTTTTGTTTGTGTGTTTCTGACTTTAATTAAGCCCTTTGAGTCAATACTGGAAAATGTATTCTCATGTAGTTTTACCTAGGAAGCAGCATAACCTAATTTCAGTTTATTTATTTATTAAAACCAGTTTGTTCCAAGGCCACTCTATCTATGATACTAATACTGATATATCATGTATATTGTTGTCCTGTCTGTTCCTTCATAGTAGATATTCAAAAATGAGCTTCTAGTTATATTTCAGCATATAGTTGTAGAATGAGAATGAGAGAAGTATATGAAATGTGAACACTGTGAAGCAGAGTAAAACAATAAAGTGACATTTAACTTAGATATCTACTGTGAAAAGATGTATTGTTTCATTTTTGTAGTTATTAAAAATTTAGAATAAAGGTAATAAGTTGCAAAATGATGCTTACAGCTCATAGTTTAAAAATAGATATAACTTTTATAGTCTAAAATGCAGTAAAGGTCACCTAAAAAAAGTTCTCCTGTTCTTTAGTTTGTCTATTGCTTTAAATATTGCTAAAGTTTATTATAATAATACCTTAAAGAGACATTCTGCAAATTACAGAAGGAAGTAGAGAAGGTCACACCAAAGTTCCTCATATCAGTCACACTCCAGTTAAGTGATACCAACTATGCCAATTCTTTTAACAAAGAGAACCTAACATAAAGAATATGTAAGTAGCTAGTAAAAATAGAAACATTATAAAAGAGAAAATTAGGAACCATGTTGGAAGCAACTGTTGGAAGCATATGTCACTCCTAGAACTTGGAGAACAAAAGAAAGAGGATGGGAACACTAAAGCTTTAAAATCTGGAACAGAGGCCCCTGTTCTGGTAAACGGAACTCCAACATCCCAGGGTCACTGTTTGGCTGGCAGGAATATCTTAGAGCTTGTGAGAGGGTGCCCTAAGGGGCTGGGACTCAAACTTGCGAGGAAAGGATGCTGGCGGGCTCTTGCCAGTGTCATTAAGATGTCACCAATGCAAGTACTGAAAAAACTCCAAGCTGCTGCAACTGAAATAAATCACCACTGCTGATTTGAAGAAGCAAAGCTGTGTACCACTGAATGGAAAAGGACGTCAAAGGAAGCAGAGAGAGAGAGGAATCATTTCCCCCGTCTCTCTCAGCCCTTCATTCTCTTTTTAACTCTTTGTATTAGTAGATCCTAAGAGGAGTCCAATTAACAGTGGAGTGTGGTTTGCAGAGTCACAGCACCAGAGTCACAAATCAGTTGTAGAAAGATGAATAAAAATAGCTTAAATATTAAATAGCTTAAATAGCTAAAAATGAATAAAAATACCTTAATAACTAATGTGTACAACTAATCATAATTGATTCCCAATTGAATCTTAAAGATTGGCAATGTTTTGGAGGTGAATTTAAAGTCATAAAATCAAATTGAATCAGCAAGTTTTGTTAATTTGTTTCAAATCCTAAAAGTGACAAAACATAGTGGGATTTAGAGAAACTTTGAGAAAGTTGCTGATTTCTCCTCTTAAATAAGTTCTCATGAGAGATAAAGCAAAACTGAACCTTAGGGGAACAAAGAAAAATATGAGCAAAACTATAAAAAATAAAACAGTACTCATTCATACCTATCTCCCAATGCACACACATACAGAGTATAAAAATTACTTCGATGAACAAGTAAACCAAACGAATTACCGAAAGGATGGCTTTGCAATCTGACCATCAGAAAAAAAAAAAGTCAGATTTCTCAACAACTATATATACAAGGTATGTTTATGGTCCCAAGGAGAGTACCCTGTTCTTACAAATGTTTCAAAGTGAAAAGTTATGTTACATATAATAAAAACCAATTATTTATTTTCCCCACAATTCCCTAAAATCACTAGTTCTTATTTTCTGTATTTATCCAGAATATATTTGGTTTCTAACTTTTTAAACACATGCTAGAAAAGCAGTCACATTTCCACATTAGCTATCAAAATGTCTTTTATACTTCTCACTTCTTATGTTTTTGGAAATAAACTCTCCCAGAAATTGTTACCAAAAATCATGTTCTTAGTTTTGAGTGTAAGGAAACTAAATGAGAGAGAAAATGAAAATTGCTGCAGAGGAAATTGTTTTCAGTGCTTATCTTTGTGCTGAAAGGGGAATGGTTATACTGGATTCTTCTCTAATAGGTAGTAAAAATTTAAACATAAATAATTGTTTCTAGTTTGTCCTGGTATAGCTAAAATAAGACTGCATGCACTAAGTGTGCATTCACCTCAATTTATCTCTTCTTGATATGTATAAGAAATTCACTGAAATATCAAAGATGCATATTTATTCATATCAATTTTATTTCTCAGTAGCATAAATCTAGAAAAAATAAATTATTTTATCAAAAGCTTTTTAAAAGTGGCTAACATTTCTTGTGTACCTTCTACATTCCTGACCTACCATATGAATTGCAGAAAAATTGGCAAAGAAATAGATATAAATCCATGCCCTCATGCAGCTTATATTCTAGTGAAGAGCAATAGTCAAAAAGCAGGTAAAGTATGTTATGTAATAATAAATTGCATGGTGAGAAATAAAGCATGAAAGAAGTATAGGATCTGTTAGTAGAGGGAGAGAATATTATAATCTAGAATTATGAAGGAAACCTCGCTGATAAAGTGCCTTAGAATATAGATAATAAAGGCGGAAATGATAGTGAACATTGATTATTTAGGCAGCTATTAAAGATGCTGAGAGGTAAGTGCAAAATACCCCAAGAAGCAGCAAGCCTGGATGTTCAAATAACTGCAAGGAGACTGTTGTAACAAAATTAGCAAGGGTAGAAGCTAAACAAGAGATTATGTAAGCAAGAGAAAGCAGAAAATATAGGACCTTGTAGAGACTGGCTTTGCTACTGTAGCTCAAGTGAGTGCAGCATTAACACTGGCAATAAAGCTGAACTTCTTTACATTTTTTTCACAACTTACTTTCTGAAACTTACTTTATCAATTATGATTTCTGCAATTATATAACAATTTTGCAAGGGGGAAAAATCAAAGAGCCTATCACAGCTAGTCTGAGTTTAACTTGTAACAAGGAAAAATAGCTTAGGTTAAACAGCTTTTTAGGTTAAGCAGAATTGGCATCTTCATGACATGCGTAGGTTGATCTGATGGTACACAATAATAAATCATAGAAAATATCAGTTATCTTTGCATCAAATAATCTTTGCATCAAATTAAATGCTATGTTTTCCTCTCTTGGTTATGTCACATACCTGCATTTTTCCTTCTCAAAGAGTGATTTTGTGCAAGTGATAAGCAAATTTTACCCATGTCGATTTTCAGTAAAAGGGAAGAATCATCAATAATAATAGTCCTAAAGCTTGGATAAGTAGCTCACATGAGAAAACATTTGCTCACTTATACTTTTGAAATATATGCTATATAAATTAATTATTAAATAAATAAATATGGGAGAAGAGATAAATTTTCTTTACAGACATATTTAACAGAGTTAATTTTAAACTTTTCTTAAATTACATAGAAGAAAATTTGCATAAGCAGAAATACATAAAATGTTCGTGAATTAAATGATATTATTAATACTTTAATTATTAAAAAGTTAATCTAAATATTAAATACAAAAGTAGGAAAATGTTCACTTGGACATTTAGGGGAACTATTAATCTTAAATGTTAAAAAATAACAGTTGATAGATATGTAAAGTATAAAAAAGCAGCAGAAAGAGGAATAATTGACCTCTTATTTATGAAGATGTAAAGGCTATTATAGCAGGACAGAAAACACCATAATAGAAACAAAAACAGACCAGTGGAAAAGGCCCAGATTTATATGAAAATATGTCACTATTAATATGAAATGACAAATTAGTGATGAAAAGATACACTGAAAAGTAAGAGAGCTTAACTGGCTTACTCAATAGAAAAAAATTAAAATATTTCTTAATATAACATACAGATTAGAAATCATGGTAGATTAAAAGACTATTGAAAGTGAAGTTTTATAGTAAACCTCCTTAAATCAGTGGTGGAAAAGGTTTTTATATAAGATCTGTAAAAGTATGTACTAAGAAGCAAAAGAAAAACAGAAAAGATGGAATTTATTATTTGTTAAATTGGCATAGTAAAACACTTTAAAACTAATTGGAACCAACTTTGTAAAATACCCTCCAAAAAACTAGAAGAAGGAATACTTCCCAAATAATTTTTTTAAGTCGGTAGTATCCTCATACAAAAGGCATGTACATAAAACAGTACAATAAAGCAAAACCAAACAAAACTACAGACCAATGTCTTAATTAACTTAGACACAAAAGTCTTCAACAAAATATTAACAATTCATGTCCAGCATTATATTCAAATAATTTTAGACAATGACTCAGTGAGATTTTTATTCTGAGTGAGCAAAGCTGGTTTTTGTTGTTGCAAGGTTTTTCTGTTGTTGTTGACACAGGTGATCTGATTCTAAAACTTATATGGAAAGGCACAGAACCTGTAATAGCTTTATAGTCTTAAAAAATAAATAGGAGGAGACATTTGACCTGAGTGAGGTTTACTATATAGGCAAAATAAACAATTCAGTGTGATACTGATAGATAGACACATAGATCACTGAAACAGAATAGAGAATGCTGAAGTACACACACAGACACACACACACACACACACACACACACACACACACAGATTTTTGGCAAAAAATGCAAAAGCAATGCAATAGAGGAAAAATAACATTTTTGGCCAAAGTTAAAATGGTGTTAGAAAAAGTTAACATCCATAGAGGGAAAAAGAATAATGCCTTAAACCACAACCTTTAAGAATATCTTAAAATGAATTCAGATTTAAATGTAAATGTAAAAATATAAAACTTTTAGAAAAAAATATGAGACAATTGTTTGCATCTAGAGATAGGCAAAAACATGACCCATAATAGAAAAATGATATATTAATGTAATTTGTTCTGCCACAAACCCTGTTAAAAGTAAGTGTAGGAGATCGGTCAGGGTGGTGGGAGAAATTATAAGGAAGGACACAAACATTCCTGGAAGGCTAGAAGGTTTTGCAAAAGCTTCAGAAGAGAATTAAAGCTGAAAGCAACTAAATCCTCTTACCCTGTGGCTGATGGCACAGGCTAGATAACAACAGAATGTAAAGAAATTTATCTAGATAAATTTGTTTACTTATGTCTCTGGAAACCAACGTTAGATCATTCTCACAGGACTGTTCTCTTCTCAGTGGTCAATGTTAATTGCCCACAAACTGTGTTTGCTCCAGGCCTTTGTCATTAAATCTGTACTAAATAAATAGATAACAGCTGTGGCTTATCAGGGCTGCACTCTCCTTGTTGGTGCTAAGCCGTGCAGTCCCCCAGCGGCGTTCTCAGGCAAAATGCCTGTGTCTGTATACTTCTTTCATCCACCTCTCAGCCAGAGTCTGTGGGACTTCATCTGAGTTGATTTTTGTACATGGTGATAGATAGTGGTCTAATTTCATTTATATGCATATGGATTTTTTCAGCATCATTTATTGGAGATATTGTTTCTTTCTTAATAAAAGTCCTTGGCACCATTGTTGAAAATCAATAGGCTATGATAGATTGTATACACACAAACATGTAAATTTATTTCTGAGTTTCCTATTGTGTTTCATTGTTCTACATGTCTTTTTTTAGGGCTGTAGCATGCTCTTTGGTTACTATAGCTCTGTGGTATAATTTTGAAGTCAGGTTATGTGATGACTCCAGCATTCTTATTTGTGCTCAATTTTTCTTTGACTATCTGTGATCTTTAGCATTACCATATGAATTTTAAGACTTTTTTCTTTAAAAAAAAATTTCAACTTTTATTTTAGATTCAGGGGTGCATGTGCAGGGTGTGCAGGTTTGTTACATAGGTAAACGTGTGCCATGGTGGTTTTTTGCTACACAGATACCCTCATCACCCAAGTATTAAGCCCAGCATTCATTAGCTATTCTTGATTTCTCCTTCCTCTTAACCCCCACCAAATCCTGCAGTTGAAAAATGTAATAAATGGAATAAAAAATACAATAGAGAGTTTCAACAGCAGATTGATCAAGCAGAAGAAATATTAAATACAAAATATTGAAGACAGACCATTTGAAATTACTGACTGAGAGAAAGGATAAAATTGTATGAAGAAAGCCTACAAATGTTATGAGACAACACAAACAACTATGCATGTTATAAGAATTGCAGAAGAAAATAAGGGAAAAGGCATAAAATACATTTAATAAGATAATAGCTGAAAACTTTCCAAGTCTGAGGAGAGATATTTAAATCCAGATCCAGTAATTGCAAAAGTTTTCAATTATATTTTACCCAAAAAGGTCCAACTCAAGGAACATTACAATGAAACTGTCAAAAGTCAACAATAAAGAGAAAACAGTAAAAGCAAAATTAGTCTCATATTAGGGAATCCTCACTAGGCTAATAGTGTATGCCTCTGTAGACACCTTACAGGCCAGTAGAGAATGGGATGACATATTCGATGTACTAAAAATAAAAATTATCCAAAAGTACTATATTCAGCAAAGCTTCAGCAATGAAGTCCTTCAGAAATGAGCTAGGAATAAATTATTTTCCTGACAAGCAAAAGCTTAGGGAATTAATCTACATATAGCATTCTTAAAACAAGAAAATTACAGAAACAGAAAAAGACTAGTGGCTCCAGGGGTTAAGTTTGTGGAAGTGGGTACAACCCTAAAAAGGCAACAGAATGGATCCTTCTGATGATGAAACTCTTTTGTAGATAGAATATTCTTATGTCAGTAATCTGGTGGTAATTTTGTAATATAGTTATGTAAGATGTTATCACCAAGTAAAACTAGATTACCATGTATTATTTCTTTTTCTTTTCTTTTTCTGTTTGTCACAGGATCTCACTTTGTCACCCTGCCTGAAGTACACTGGCATGATCATAGCTAATTGATACTTTGACCTTCTGGACTCAAGTGATCCTATTGCCTCAGCCTCCTGAGTGGCTAGGACTATAGGTGCATAGCTTTACTCCTGGCTAGTTTTTAAACATTTTTATAGAGATGGGGTCTTGCTATATTGACCAGGCTGGTCTTAAATTCCTGGCCTCAAGTGATCCTACTGTGTCAGCCTCCCAAAGTGCTGGGATTACAAGCATGAGTCACTGTGTCCAGCCTGTATTATTTCTTAATATGACACATGAATCTACAATTACCTCCAAAAAAGTTAAGTCAGTAAAGAAGTATATTTCTTTTCTATTGCTATTGTAGATGTTAAGATTCAGCTGACATTGTAAGAAGATTCTTACACTCTCTTAATCTGACAAAAGCTAATATACTTTACCAAAAATTATTGTAATCTATACAAATAAGTAATCTATATGTACATAAGCAGAATATTAACAGATACTTCATAGAATAAAATACTCAAAAGGGTAACAAGTATGTGGAGGGATAAGCAACTTCATGGGAATCAGATACAAGAGCTTAATTAAACTACTTACCAGGTCTGAAAACATTAAAAATGTAAACATCAATAAGAATTTAGAGATGTGCAGAAACAAAATACCTGATGCATTTGTATTTTATAGGCAAGCATATTAGTACAGGCTTCCTAGAGAACACTCATACAGTGCTTGGTCAAACTTAACATTTATACATATATATACCCATACTCACACACATCACAAACATGCACACTCACAGAACTAATGATCTTGCAATTCTTAGTCTTTGTACATAGCCCAGTGTAATTCACACACTATTCCATTAAAGAACATATATCCAGATGTTAATTTCAGTGTATTTGGAGGTAAGGAAAAGTTCAGGATAACTTGTATATCTGTTAATGCAGACATAGATAACAAAATAGGGTGATATCCAGTAAAGAATATTATGCAGCCATTGGAAGCATCAAACAAGATGTAGACACAATAGTGTAGACAAATTTTAATATTATAGGAAGAAAATGTTGCCACTAACAATAAAAGTTTTATAAATTTTTACAGAACATATACATGACCTAATCAGTGCTGTGTATTTACAAGGATACATGCAATTATAAGGATATATATCTAACACATTGAAAGCTTGCCAATATGTTGCAAGGGGTTAAAGTAAATAAATAATAAAATAATGTTATTAAAATTAATCTTTTATGATATACTAGGGCATTTTTCTGTTTTTTTCCTCCTACCCTAATAATAGTGAGCAGTGTCAAGCATAATAAAAAGACCTTAATTACCTGGTATTCTAAAGAGATCTGCCAGTAACTGAGGCCAGTTACCTCTCTCAGGGCTGATTAAATATTAGGTGAATGAACCAGCCAGACTACCTCCAATCATCATCCTGGCAACCACTTATCCCTCAATTCACAGTTCCTTAAATATTCAAAGAAAAAAAAAACCCAAAACCCAAAACGGATCCTCTGCCTAGTAAGGGCTGTAGTAACTCTTTCATGACTCACCCCACCATGTGACGAGACATTTCCACCCCATAAGCCATTTGCATAATGAAAATCCCAAGATAATCACTTGTTGAGTTTGAAAGAGCTGAGGTATCTATACCTTAAAACCTATACTATTTATTATTTTATATTGGAGATTAGATCCTAAGGCAGTGATAGAGTGGAGAACCAGGAATAACTTCTGGCCAGCCAATCTGAATCTGCTGGGGTATCTTGGAGAAATGACTGTGCATTTCTGAACTCAATATGCTGCATGAAGACTGGGACTGAACCACACATTTGTTCATGTGAAGTCCAGAAATCTGCAATGCATGGTCATATAGATCAAAGTGCTTTAAACTTCATTCTGATCCTTCGTTTGTTGGAAGAGCCTTCATTGTGACAGTTTCCTCCAAAACATGATAAGGATAACATCAAGGTGTCTAGTTGTCAAATTTCTAAAAACATACACTCACAATTTAAAACAGACTGCTGAACAGGGGGGCTACCCTGGGATATCATTTCTGTTTTGTCATGGTGTTTCAAAAGTAATAGATACTTTTTAGTAATTTATAGAAAAAAGGAAATGAAAACTTACAGAAAATAAGGATTATGTAAGTTAGAAATCAAGGATACACCTTGGGCACTCTACTTTCTTTTGCCCATCTTATTTGATCACTATCCCTTTATCTTATGAATTGTGTATTGTTTTGAAACTGTCCATTTCTAATAATATCAACTTTCATCATCTTAAAGCTGGCATCACCTCTAAACTTCACTGATGTAATTGTCTCTAGACTTCTATAATTCATGCATATTCCAATCAGTTTATGACACTGAAGCTAGGGTGGTTATTTAAAAATACAGTTCTAATCATTGCTACCCCAGTGCTACCTTCCATCTGCTAACTGAAACATTTCACAGGTTTTATGTTGTATATAGGTTAGGAGGTTGGACTAAAAAATCAATAAAAATCCCTCATCTGGCCTACAAGTCCCTGTATTTACTGCCTTCTACTAAAAAAGGTCACTACACAACCTGTTGATCAAACAAAGTTAAGTTTACTAGATCTATTGTAATAAGGGAAGATACCACCTTGACAGTCTTAGTAGTATCTCAGAAGCAAAAAGCTACGGGACAATATTTATCAAGTTTTGAAATCTGAGTTCAAATGTTATAGGACATGATTTCAAGTTAGGACAATTATTAGGATTAGGCACATTTTGTATCATAATAAAAGCTTAGGATTTAGTGACCCAGGTTAGACGTGAATTTTGTTAAGTAAATTGTTGTTTGATAAATGCACAAGTTGTCCAAGATAGCAATGTATTCTTCTGATCAATTACTTACTTTCCTAGAGGAGCAACAGATTATTCAGATAGATGGACATGTAGGAACTTCACAAAAGAACCAGAGATGGTATCTATGGGTTTACAGACTAATTTCCAAGGCAAGAATTCCTTTAAACCGCTAGAAAAATCTGCTGAATCACTGATTGATAGTTGTCTCTGGTGGCTCAGTTCTTCATCCTTAATAATTAAACTACCTTGATGAGGAAGGTCTCAGTTCTCATCCTTCAGCTTGAGGCTTAAACTAACTCTTCTCTGTCTTCTCTAGCTATAGTCTCTTTCATCAGGGACTTGTATCAGGGATTTAAATATACTTTGGTCCTTCCTTCGGCAATGTTTTTGAATATGCATTTTCCTCCACATAGAATGCTCTTTCTTCCCACTTTTACATGGTTAATGATTTCTTTTTCATAGCTCTGTCATGAATTCCTAGGAGAAGTCTTTCCTGACACCTCTGCCTAGGCAAATTCAATTCATAGTTCCATCAATTTCTTGTTTGTAGCACTTGTAATAGTTGTATTTTGTTGCTTGATTATTTGATGAAGAGGCATTTCCTCCACCAGACTAAATTTTAGGAGGTAAGGGTCCATATAGCTCTGACTCACGCTTAGACTCTCATTTTCTATTATAGCATCAGTCACATGTTAGATATCCAAATATCTGGATAGGTGGATCAATGGAAAACAACTCTCTACCTAAATGATATTTCTGATTGTATTTACTACAAAAGTAATATACAGAATATTTTTTCCCAATAAGCATGGCACAGACTCAAGCATCATTTAATTTAAATATTTAAAGAATATGACACTTTAAAAAAATCTAAAATTTTAGATTTAGGCATTATAATTTATGAAATATGTTAACCAAAGTGATTCATGGCAACCAGGATTATTCAAAACACTTTAATACATGAGAAAAAAGATTTTCAAAACAGCAAAAAATTTTTTCACTTTTTATTTTACAGTATTTTCTCAGAAGATATTATGTCACCAAACTTAAATATGGAAATCTGAGTTTCAACATCTGTGAACAATAGGAAAATGCTTTATTCATTATAATTGTAGATGCTAGGAAATTAAACATAAAACTAATATTTTAAAATGTTCTTTTCATATATTTTTCTCAAATTAAGTTTAGTTTTATGCCATGGGGGAAATGATAGATTGAATATACATACACATTCTCTCACACACAAGGATTTATGAGGGAAAATGAAAAAAATACATTAAATAATTTTAAAAACAAGCAATTTAGTTTCTACCTTCACCGGCTATAGACTAAACTTAAATGAATTGAAATTAAATGACATTTATTAAGCATCTACTAAAGGCCTTGCACTGCAAAATAGTATGGGATAGAATTAGAGAATAAAATGGATAAATTCCCTTTCCTGTTTCGAAACTAGAGACAGATAAATAAGAAGCTGAATTAAATATATTTATATAAGACCAAATGGTAAAACAAACATATTAGCATAACTGACATGCCAATAAAGTAGACAGATTTACAAAAGATTTGGATATCAAGGAAAAGTTAAAAAGAGGAAGAAAGACAATAGGGGACTTTATAAGAATAGAGCTTAAAGACATACTATAACACATTTGGTTATATTCACTTAAACATTTTCTTTCTAAGTCAACTTATATGAATGTAGTCTCCTGAGAAGAATAATTCACTGTCAAGTCTTACGATATTGTTTATAGGAATGAGCTGACAGTGAAGACTTAATTCATGTAATTAAAGGAGCATAACACAAAAATAAAAATACATTAAAATTGCACTGACATGATGAAATGGCAGCAATGAACCTCATAATTATGCGGCAGGACCCATCAGAGACCCAAGCACCAAAATTGGAAAACATTTCTTCACAGGGCCCTATCATTTCTGCACATCTTGTGAGAAGAGGTACTAAGGACACTTTATTGTAAATTATCATTTCAAGGATGTTGGTAAAAGGAACAACTTTGAACAATGTCATCTTTTAGAGCAAAATATAGGTATGCTTTCTTCCCATTACAGAAATGCAGACTCTTTTAACTCAAGGTTTCTTTTTAAATTGAGCCACACTGCATGTACTAGAATCCATCCAGTCTCTTCTGCATCATCCCCTGGGATGTAGGGATAAGGGAAACTGATCCAAATTTGCACATGTTCATGTTGCTTGTTGTGCACTGACCCAGAAATTGTCTACCTTACAATAGTATTCATGGAACTTGTTAGATCTTTCATACTTCTTCACAACTTTGGGAATGAAGATGGGATGCTGACAGAGATACAGCTTTCTGGAAATAAAGAATAGGGCTTGGTAGGCCAATTAACCTAATTTGAAGGAACACCATCAGAATAAATAGCAAGTGTGTTGACCAAACTGAATGGTAAATTGGGCTAAACAGTCCTCTTCCTTGTTGCCTACTGATGAGAAGAAAACAAGACAGTAGTTATGAGAACTTGAAATAGTTACAGACAACTTCCTGAACAATATCCTTGTTGTTTACTATCCTTTAGGCAGGAGACATTCCTACCGAAATGGTGGTCAGCCTTGTTCCATTTGATTGCAACAACTCGTGCTAAGATATATCCTCAGTTTACGAAAGGTCCATCTCTCTTTTAGACAATAGTTAGGAAAGCATGTGCCTATGCTGAATGATAACAAAATTTACCAGTATGATGGGCCACTTTGAGTACTTTCCTTCTCTTAAAAGATGGGGGAATATGGCATGTATTGCTTGTTAAAGGAAAATGACAAGACTTAGACTGTCTTAGTGCTTAACGTCTCCTGGAGCTATTATGCCAACTTCAGATCCATTGAAAGTCATCAGGTTATAACCATGATGTTATCACACCTCTGTTAGGAGGGACAATGGCTAAATACTTAAAACTTAGTTCACCATGTAAAGTTTCTAGGAACTACATAGACAGATTCACAATGCTGAACCCCTCTGGCATTCAATGAAATTTACAATTTATTTGGATGATTGTCTGGCCAACAAAGTGTATTAGCATGTTATTGGAGTTTTTAGGTATTGAAGACAGTACATGGTGAATTAATGCATTCTTTGGCTGTCCCACAAACAATCATTCTTTCAGTGGTATCTGAACTAATATACTGTTTTGGAAATTGTCCATCCAGTTGTGGCAAGCTCTTTATCTTTGTGGTGTCCCAACAAAAATGATCATTTTGGACTATAAAGTATCTGTGATTGATAATCTTGCTGACTAGAGTCTTGAGCAAAGAAAGGTAGCCTCCCTAGCCAGAGGTAGCCCCTAGGATTTTGGACTTACTGCTTTCCTGACATGGCTCTCACTTACACTTATTTTTGAAGGCAGCCATCAGTTTGCTATGAGGCTTTCACCAAAACTGAATGTTTAACCAAGGGTTCTAGTGACACTGTTGCCTGACATTTCCATGTCAGAGTAGGTACTTTTGTACTAAATAACTAACAAGGTAGAAAGAAGCCAGGAAGCCTTACTTGCCTACTGGAAATGACATATTAAAAAATAAAGTCATTTTAGCCCTACTAGAATTTTGGCATTACATGAAAAAGTCGCAGTAATCTTCCACTCTGCCACCTGAAGCAAAGCTTCTGGCTCATTAGGGTCCTTGACCCACCAAAGCACATTTAATGCCTGTGCTTGATTCAGTGATGATTTAGCTAAACTCAAAGCCATTATTGTCATGGGACTAGTGAGGTGTTCAGTCTTAGAATTGGCTAAGTATAATCCAAAGCAAACATGGTCACTCTGAGCAGAACTAAAAGCCATACTCACAGCTCTGGCCAATCCCTTGATGGTCCTTGACATATTTTACTGACTCCTGGTCTCCTGCCAATGCCCTAGGTGTTTCATCTGTCACTTTGAAAAGTTCAGACTGGCAGGTTAGACACCCCTTTTTGGAATTATGAACTATGGAAACAAATATTGGCTGCTTATCAAAACATCTAGGTAACTTAAGTAGACACTCACAGTAAGAGCTGGTTCTATGATAAGTCAAACAGAAAATAAGATGTTGCACAAGGAAACACTGCTCAGATTATTACCATAACTGTCAAAACCATCATTGTAGTGAATTTGCAACCTATTCTGGATTACATCTGGTTACACTGTGAGGGACTCCATATATTTCTTTCACTTTTGACCTCAGAGTCTTTTGTCTTCTACCAATATCCATGGACCTTTAGCAGACTTAACTTGTTCAATTGAAATTTGTGTAAAATTTCAGAACCCTTCACAATTGTTGGTGCTTATAGTAAAACATTTTAAAACTTGGGATTTAGCAGATGTAATACTTTTCATATGTAATATTTGAATTGTGGAATGTGTGTATATGAATGTTCATGTGCATATGAATTTCTCAGTTTCTCAGTTAATAAAATGTATTTATAAAATTTCATTGTGTGTATGACAATGGGAAGTTTTAGACTATTCTGAAGAGTGGTTTTCCAGATATGCTTTGTAGACAATGCCAATCGAAGTGTTCAGCAGAGTGTTTTTCCAAGTAAAACTACGACATGAACAAATGCTGCATCTTTAACATTACAATTATTTTAAAATCAAAATATTTCAACTACTCAGTATTTATATCAGCGACAAGTAGGAATAGGTTACAAGTTGTATTATTATAATATAGAGAACAGTGTGTTATTGCTATTTTTTACTTTTGAGACATTTATTTGTAGAAATGGTCAATTTAATAGTTTTATTATACTCTAAATTAAAACTCATGAAAAATACTGTAAGTAAATTAAAGTAAAATGTTAAATTTAATATTTAAATTATTATTAAGAACATGAAACATTTTCCCCAAAGTTGTATTTCTGTTTCCATGAGGAAATAGTTTATTAGATCTACTGCCATGCAAGCTAATGTGTTATATTCCACCAGAACGAATGATAACTGTGGGCTGGTTTTCATTGCCACAGAAAGTAGATATAAATTTCAAAGTTAGTTCTTTTGGATTGGCTCCTACATATACAGTACCAACTGAAAAATCCCCTCATCATTAAGAATGGGAAGATAAACATTCTCTGCACATTTGGTAGAGTTTTTTTTTTTTTAATCAGTAAATACAGTCATGGATAAGAGAGTAAGTGTTTTACAGACACAAATACTGGATTCTTCCTGGAAGAGGATATGAACCACCCAACACAATCATCAATTCTGAGATTCAATGTCAGACAAACCATTGCCAGGAAAGCTTCACCTAACAGGGTTTTATGAGAAAAAACTATCCTTTGACTTTTTTGTTAAATGTTTGGAAATCATTTTCTATTTTGGCCTCTGTACTCTCCCAGACGTTGGTTACATCAAAAGTATTTTCTCACATACAGTGATTCTAGCATTGCTAATTGAAAATTGTTTTTGCCATTATTTGGTGCCTTCTTACTGAGTTTTAGCAACCACCATATAAATTTGGACAACACAGTAAATTTATAATGCCAAGCCTTTAATGTTGGAAGAAACTGACAGTGGGGACAGCAAAATGTCAAGGATTTCATACCAGTGGACATCTCTTTATATGGAAAAAATACATCAGAGTCAGAGATGTTCCTTCCCTACCCCTTAAAGCTTGCACTAGTTTCGAAGCATAGTCTTACAACTGGGATATGTACATTCAGTTATTCAGATAAGGTATGTTTTAGCAGAAAAGCAAAGAATTAGTGTAAGTTCTTAGCTCTTGTGTTTCCAAAGACTAACCTAGAAAGAAATAGTAGAAAATTTATGCCATAATTATTTTAAAATAGATGACTAATTAGAGACTCTTTTTAGAGCCTAGTGGCCACAAACTAGAAAGGTGGAAGACTAATGTAAACAAGATGGTTAAATGTTGATCTACGACCATGAGAAACTCAAGAAACGTGTATAGAGTGTGATCCTGGTGTGAGAGTGAGAGGTTAGACTAGGAGAGAAGAATGTTAAACCTCAGATAGGCTTATGTACATGTGAGCAGATAAGACTGTGTTTTACTTCTCAAATGAGGGTTTGGTGAATCCCTGTGTCCAGTACTTACATTAAAACTAATGCATGATAAATCTATGTTATGCATAGTATAGAGCTTAAAGTGATATATATATATTTTTTTCTTTGAACTGCAAGGATATATCACAGGGACCCAGTGGAGTTTATATTGGGAATAATGAGGTAAGGACAGTAGTGAGGAGACTGGATCATAATGCAGTTAAGGTTCAATAGTCTTCTGTTGCTTCCCAAAATGCCAATATATTACATTAGCCCCTAGAACTTACGGCAATATCAAAGAGGCGATGAACTACAAACTACTGAGACAACCGTTCTGGTTTTTGGGAAAAAAAATAGGGTAGGGGAGAAATTGAACCATAAAAGCACAAATTTATATTCACAGATAAATGTATGAAAGTTGTTTATATTTTGGATGCTTGACACCTTTTGAACATTCTTCCCATGTTTAGATAGTGCATTTGTATAATTTTTATAATTCATACCAAGGAGAAGTTTAAGATTACAGTTTTGGCAGGGTTTGCTCCTTCTGAGTGTTGTGAGGAAGAATCTGTTCTATGCCTCTCCTCTAGCTCCTGGTGGTTTAATGAGAGTTTTTGGGTTTCCTTGGCTTGTAGATGAATCATCATAATTTTCACCTTTGTCTTCATATGGCGATCTCCTTGTGTGCTCATCCAAATAAAGGCACTTTCTGTGTTATTGGGGTTAGTACTTCAATAAATGAAGTTGTGACACAACCCAACCCATAACACTAGTACATTGGTATGTGTTGCACTGCAGGTGTTACAAAGGCCGATAAATGGATGTTTCTGCTAATGATTCCTTGTGGTGAAGTTGAGATATTGTTGGCAATATAGTTTATGGGCTTAATTTTGGGACACTGTACATATTCTCAGGCCTACTTAAATTCTACTTTTTATCCTAGAGTAGAATCCACCCTATATATTTGTAAGTATGCAAGTAAACATGACCAAAGGTGCACACATGCATGCATATACAAACAACCCAATTCGACTTTGACATTTTTTAATGCAAATATTCAAATCCAGCTTAAGTTTGTATCATTTCAATGTATCAGCTAATGGAGTCCTATATACTTTGTAGGCTTTCAATAAATATTTCTTGAATGAAAAAGTAAATATTTAGAATGTTTGTGTTAGAATTAGTCAATACCTAAATAATCCTGAAAAATGTATTCATTAGCGGAGATTTGTAATTCTAGGACCAAGCCACTATTTAGACACATTTTTCTTTAAGGTTTCCTTCACTTATGCAACCAATGAACTTTCCTTTTGGAGAAAGTTATAAACATAAAAATGATGTCATTTTGGTGCCCATATTCCTGCTTGCTCTCATCAGTTTTCACAGAGTAATAAGCCCTTTCAGATTACTTTGCTAGTTCAATTTACCCAAAAGAATTATTCCATATTTCAATTCTGCTTTTGGTTTATTTAAATTTGGGTAAAATCCTGCTTGATTTTGTTGGTTATTATACATGTTTAGTTTCAACCATTGTCAACTCAGTTTAATAATTAGATTATTGAAAGTTGTTCCACTTCTATTTAAGGTTATTTTGCAGTATTAGTCCAAGAAACATTTTTCAGTTATATTAAACCATATATGATGATTACATAAAACATCTGTATATGTAATCATCATATATTATTTAGTTCAAATGTGTTATGACAAGTGTGACCTTTACTCCAGTTCCCAATAAGTTTGGAAAATTTTCAGCCTGATCATGTGGTAGAAAAAAACAAAAAACAAAACAAAGCAAAACATTTTTTAGGAGGAATTCAAGGCTGCCAAAATATGCATAAATAAAGAAGCGGCAAATGTTAATAGGCAAAACAATGGGGAAAATGCCTCTAGAGGATATCAGAGACCTTTGATGCAGCTCCTTCCATTACAGGCCTAAAGGCTGAGTAAAGAAAAATTGTTTCATGGGTCAGGCCCAGGGCCCCACTGCGCTGCACAGCCTCAGGACTTGGTACCTTGTGTTCCAGCCACTCCAGCTCAAACCTGCCCATGGGTCCAAGGCACAGATCCGGCCCTTGCTTCAGAGGGTGCAAACACAAATGTTGGTGGCTTCCACATGGCTTTGGCCTATGGTTGTGGAAAGGGAAAGAGTTGAGTCTTGGGAGCCTCTGCCTAGATTTCGGAAGAGGTATGGAAATGCCTGGACGTTTCCATACATCCTCTGAATGTGTGGATGAATACATTTGGAAATCTGCTGCAATGACGAAGCCCTCATGGAGAACCTTTACTAGGACAATTTGGAGGGGAAATGTAGGGTTAGACGCCCACACAGAGGCCTAGTGGAGCTGTGAGAATAGGGCCACCCAGAATGATAGATCCACCAACAGCCTGCATTGTACACCTAGAAAAGCCATAGCTACTCAATGCCAGCCCATGAAGGCCGTCACAGAGGCTATATACCCTAAAGAACCACAAGGGTGGAGCTACCTAAGGTCCTGGAAGTCCACTTCTTGCATTAGCATGCCCCAGATGTGAGACGTGGAGTTTTATGAGATTGTTTTTTTGCTTAAAGATTTAATGTATTATAATTCCAAACCTACTGGATTTTGGAATTGCATGGGGTCTACAGCCCCTGTCTTTTGTCTGATTTCTCTCTTTTGGAAAGCGAGTATTTACCCATAATTATATCCCCATTGTATCTTGGAAGTTACTAACTTGTTTATGATTTTACAGACTCATAGACTAAAGGGACTTATCTTGTCTCAGTTGAGACTTTGGACTGTGGAATTTTGAGTTAATGCTGAAATGAGTTAAGACTTGTGGGACTGTTGAAAAGGGAGGATTGCATATTGGAATGTGAATAGGATATGAGATTTCGGATGGACCAGGGCAGAATAATATGGTTTGGACTTGTGTCCCCACCCAAATTTCATGTTGAATTATAATCCCCAGTTTTATAGGAAGGGCCTAGTGGGAGGTGATTTGATCGTGGGGATGGCTTCCCCCTTGCTGTTCTCATGATAGTGAGTGAGCTCACATGACTTCTGGTTGTTTAACAATGTGTAGTACCCACTGCCTTTTCTTTTCATCCTGCTCTGGCCATGTCAGATAAGGCTGCTTCCCCTTCACTTTTTGCCATGATTGTAAGTTTCCTGAGACCTTTCTAGCCATGCTTCCTGTATAGTTTGTGGAAACATGAGCCAATTAAACTTCTTTTCTTTATAAACCCAGTTTCAGGTATTTCTTTACAGCAGTGTGAGAACGAAGTAATACAGGCACCAACATTCTAACCATAGCAGTGACCCAGAGGCAAATCTAGCGAAAATAAAAATAAATGTAATAATCCACTGCTATGTTTGTAATAAATACAAAAATAATGTTTTAGGGTAGAACAGATCTTCATCAGTTTTAGCATGTATCTGACATTGGAGAGCTTTTTAAAAAACAGATTATTGGGTATCACTTCCAGAGTTTTTGAATGTTTCTGGGGAAAGGCTGAGAATTTGTATTTCTAATAAGTCTCTAGATAATAAGATGATGGTATTGATCTGGGGATCACATTTTGACATTCACTGAGATACAATAATTATTTTGCCAATGACCCCAGCACTACCTTACATATTCATGTTACCTTTTTGATGTATAATGGCATTTGAATTATCTTTTCATTATATATATAAAATAAGCATTATAGAGAAGAATTTCATGGGATTTATAATAATCATTTTAGGAAGGAGACCTCCAATGCAAACAAGACAATATCTGAGAAGTTACTGGTTAGTCTGAAGAGAGAGAAGTTATTCTGGTTGAGAGTAGGATTCTGTTTTTCATTTCTGAACTAGAGATCAAGACTTGATCTGAACTAAGTTATAACACAGTAGACAGCAAAGGAGACAGGAAAGAAGAATATTGTGGTATTGCTCAGGAACTTTACTACCAACTCAGAGTACCCATCTGAAGTTGGCCTTCCTGGTGTGAAGTAATATCAGACAGAATTGACAGGAAAAAATCAAATCTTAAGTCTTTAAAAGCTGGTGAGATGAATTATCTGTGGTTTAGGCTTCAGCTACCTTCAGAAAAGGGAGTCTGTATGTAAACACATCTATGTCTTCATTTTATATTTTATTTTTTCTCATTTTCCTTTTCTTAATAAACTTTCTTTGGAATATCAGTCCACTTTCTTTGGAATGTCTAAGCCAAGACATCTGAGGAAGGGAAGTTCCTTCAGAAATGAACTGTGGTACCAGCTATAAAATTCATCTGCCAAGAGGAAAGAAGACTTGGTAAAGCTGTGATATTTCATTCTGGTAAAACTTAGGAACCTGGACAATTATGGCTATCTTTGATAACTTTTCTTCTCCATATGACAATGCATAGTAAAAATAATCTAGAAAAAATGACTAAACATCTTATTTTTCAGAAGTAGATTCACATATGTTAGATAGTAACATTATCCTTGTAAAAGATGACAAATAATCAAATCTGTCTATTCTCCATAACAAATATTGCCAGATTACTGTAAAGTCCTTTGAACTGACTGCACCACGGACTACACTATTGTCAAGCCATTTTGACCCCAGTAAGCCACATGTATACTTCCAGATGACCTCCTAGAGCCAGAAAGTCTGAGATAACAGGAAAATTGCAAAAGAAGAATAACTAACTCCTGCAGTACCTGATTAACCAACCTGGTGGCATTCTGCCATTATTCCTGACTCAACTGATAAGCCAACCTTGTGACATTGGACCCTGTGATAATCCCTCTGGCTTGCAAAAACTACCCTTAACTATAACTCTCCAGTGCCTATCTGAAACCTCTAAAACCAGCTTCTATCCCACCGCCTTCCACTGACTCTCCTTTTGGACTCAGCCCACTTGCACCCAAGTGAATAAACAGCCTTGTTGCTTATACAACATCTTTTTAGGTGGTCTCTTTATTCAGAGCACATTTAACAGTTACAGAATTAATTGTGATTCAATGTCTCAGATATCAGACACAAGAGTGACTATTCTAGACATTATTTGATATACAGACACAGAAGAGGGAAAAAAAGGTCTACAAATGCTAAAATAATATCATGGACTTTTTAAAACTTTAGATAATTTGAAGGAGAAAATGCTTATTCAGAAATAATTCAATTAATCATTTGTAGAAGTGTTTTCCTACAAAAAGACTCTGGTAAAAGGGCAAAAAAGAAAAGAAAGATAGCTTTGTTAAATGTCCGTGATATGTGTCTGTTATTTCTCTGCTTTGCAGACTAATAAACTGCAAACCAGTTGCTTTAAAAACAGAGTTGCTATTAGCTCTATATAGAAATTAATGCACTGTAGGGAATTTCTACTGAAAAAAAAAAAAAGGACTCTTAAGGATTTGGAGTCAGCTGAGCCACCCAGATTGAGTGTTTTCTGGCACCTGAGGTGTTATGATTGCTATGGTCCTGTCACATGATGCTATTTTCTCAAGCAAATGTAGTTTTTAAATGGCGTAAAGAACTTTCCCCAAATGCTTCAGCTACAAGCGAAGGCATTTTCCCCCTCAGCTTGATGAGAACAGCATCTGCCATTGAAAATAAATAAATAAAACAATTAAAATATTTCTACAACCTCAAAGTTAATTTGAAAAAAAAAAGCCAGTTGTACCCACATAATAATATTAAGGGTTTTGAAAGAACACTTAAACAATCAAAACGGATACTAACATTTTCCCATTTCCCTTTTGTTATTAGAGTGATATTTTCTGTATAGGAGAGTAAAGGGAGGTAAATAGGTTATTCCTTATATTCCACCTACTTCCTCTTGATGTAATATGAGGGGGCAGAGAGACAGTAGATTTAAAAAAGAGAATATGGAATGAGTTTTAATTTACCAACTGGTAAAATCCAAGCTCTTCAATGTTTCCTAGTTATCTGTCTGACATCAGTTGAAGGCAAGAGTTAGAGGCAATGGGGTTATAGACAAGGAACATTTAAAAAATGTAGATAGATAGATATTTATATATGCATAGACATTAATACTTTATAAATACATATATATAGTTATATAAAGATATAGATTATTTTTTCCAAATAAATGTATATATTGTTTGTTCTTAGAATGCTAAATGCAGGAGAATTTGAGACATTCTAGAGGTAAAAGTAGAATAAAAAACATATTTGTTATAATACATATCTTTCTTTGTGTGCTAAAAGATTAGAGAAGTGTTTTTGGAAGTATCTTATTTATCTGACTTCATGATTCTCAGAATTCCACAATAGATAATTTAGTATTGAAATATATGCTGACCAAGGTCAAAGTAGAAAAATAGAAGCATAGGTTTGTATATGATTTTAGGTTATTCTATATCTCCAACTAGCCAGAAATAATTTCTAGTTAGTATAATGCCTGGTTTATACCACCTTCATAAAATACAACTCTGTTAGAGCATAATGTTCTAACTAATTTTAAGCACTCATGGTTTACATTATCACCCTGATGATTGCCTATAAAGTCATTCAGCGTGACAGATTTCATATTGTCACAGAGAGGAGCCCTGAGTTCCTTGACTGTAAGCATTAGTGTTAAACATGTTAGAGAAAGATGTATGCTGTCTACTTTCCTTGAGCAATCTAAGGTGAAACCTTTGGAATCAGCCCAACTTGGTTTGTATGCTTTAGTGAAATGCTTTTACTAAGTAGTTCAGCTCTGAAGCTGTTTCTCCACACAAAAAGTCATGGTTTGTCATAACTCTTAGACTTAGGAAGCAATTCTTGTGGCTTCTCAGAAGGCTGATCTTTCAAACTTTACATTGGAATAACTGAGCATCTCTGACAGCTGCGCATTACTGGGAGGGAACTGTTAAAGATATGAAGATCACAGCTGTGCTTATTTTGGAAGACCCACAGTTCACAGTCAATTGTTGTGCTTAGATTAAAATGCATAGCTGAGATTTCCAAGCGTGCAACGATGGGCCAGCACTGGCTATCTTAAGAGCACATTGGCATCTATGAAATGAAATAGTTGAAGAGAATAATCATCAAAATTACAGACTGTACCTATGCTTAAACAAGCTATTTAATTGCCCCAGGGATCCAAGTCCTAGTTATTAACCTCATTGATTGATTAGAAGGCAAAATACTTCTCTATTTTTTTCTTTTTATCTTTCCCATTTATTAATGTAAAACAAAATCGGGAAAATAGAAAAAGATAATTTGGGGCCACAAATAAATAAAATCTTTAATTTCAGAAAATGTTATTTTGTTTTATATAGCATTGGGATTTTTAAAATTTGGCTCATATTTTAAAAATAGAAATATTAAATAAACTCATTATTTCAATGAGCTATATAATGAAAGGCTTAAACCTTGAGGTCATTATTATTTTGTGTTAAATATAAATGACTGATCGCATACTTCTAAATCCATACATGTAATTTTTATATTAGTTTCAGAGAAAATCCTTAATAAAATAAGACATATTTTGAAAGATTTGCTTTTAGGCGGCTTCATTCCCTGTCAGCAACCTGTAACAGTTGTAGCTTAATGAATACCCTGGGCTTCCTGTTCACTTCAATAGTTTGAGGAACGAAGATGTAAACAAAGGAAGAATTTATGTATTGCTCCCTAATATGCCCTTTCGCTACTTCAGTAAACTGAGAGCTATGAAAAATATTTTTTTAAAATGAGTAGATTAATATGAAGTTTTTAGCAATAAAGCAAAACCCCAAACAAAGAGTAAAATAAACAGAAAAAGAGTTCAGAAAGAAGAAAGTCTTGGTGAATTTTAAAAAATAATAGTAATAAGAGTTAAAACTTATGTTTTCAGCAAGACAGGAAATATAAGGACAGATATAAAAATATAATATTTTCATATTATTTATTTTTGATGATCCAGGTTATTTAGCCTAACGATTACTGATATATTACTTAAATAAAACTGTTTGGTGCTAGTTTCCTAGAAAGTGTACACTCCAAAATTATTTTGTAAATCTGTGTGGGAGGAAGCTCCAGTTCACCAAAGAATAGGGTAGGTGGTAGTATCTGTGAAGGAAGGACAGGAGGAAAAAAAGGAAGAAAGGAAGGAAGGAAGAAAGGGAGGGAGGGAGGGAGGAAGGGAGAAAAGAAGGAAGGAAGGAAGGGAGAGAGTGAGGAAGGAAGGGAGAAAAGGAAAGAAGGAAGGAAGAAAAGAAAGAAGGAAGGGTGGGAGGGAAGGGTGAGGGAGAGATGGGGAGGAGGGGAAAGAACGAAGGGAGGGAGGAAGGGGTGAGAAAATTAAAACTCATTCAACTTACTTCTGCTTGTAAGTTGCTTTAAGATAAATTTTAAAAAGGACTCTATATTTTTTAACGTTCACTAGATTCTAAAATACATTTTGCTGAATACTGCTCTCTTGATTAAAAAAAGAAACAAAAAGTTAACAGAATCTATAATGCATCAGTTTCTGATTATTTTACACTTAAATCATTACAGTTTTGCTTTCTTAGTCTCTACTTGTTATGCAAAATCATTTTCCAGAATTTCAATAATCATTTTAACTGCATTTTTTCCCTTAAATACAGGCCTATTTTCCAAGTACAAATAAATGTGAACAAATGATTTGATTTTTGTTAGAAATTTCTGCAGATGGGAATTTTGAAATATAGCTCATGTTATTATCCTGGTTTGGAATAAAACATGGATTAGGGCAAAAAAAAGAAAATGCTTGGTAAATACATACATAATTAAACTTTGTTTACCATTCCATTCACAGATATTGATGTCTGCCAGAACATAATATTGGCTTGAAAGATGAGTTGTTGGTTAAGTTGAAGCCAAACAACTCAAGATTTAGGAAAACAATAACTGAACTTAGCTGAAAAACAAGTTACTGCAGACTCCACTTAAGAGCCATTGTCACCATTTTGTATTTTTGCATGTCTGGACTACATGCTATAATGATGCTAAGCTGAACAGAAGTATTTTAGCCTTATGTCTGTCCCTTAAAGCATCTTTAGTTATAGATAAGCAATCCAAGTTAATCTGCTAAATAGTTCAAATTGTAGTTCAAATTGAAGTAGTTCAAATGAAAATCACTTTTCATTGTTATATCAGCTTATCATATCACCAGACTGACACAATCTACATAGCAATATTTTATGTTACCATGTTTTATATAGCTAATTTTACATACACTTCTTGGTAAAATATAAGTATTGATACAGCTATAGACAATATCTATCTATTATACATCTGAGTAGCTAAAGTTAAATATCATCTAGACATCACTGCATCTTTGAGACATTTCTGTCCTAGCAATACAGAATTTCTAATTAATATGTTACACTGATATTATTTTCATCCATCAGAATGGCAAGCAATTTAAAACTCTTTAACATCTTGTGCAGAGATGAAGGAAGCAGGGCACTCGCATCCCCTTGGTGAGTGGAATATTTGCTAACAATCCTTCCTGGGAATAATGTATAAGTGTACATTAAATTTTAATTATACACAGGAAGCTGTTTTACAGAAATTATGTGATGATACAGATGTTCATGCAGCACTGCTAGTAAGAGTACAGCAATGAACATGACTTACTTTTCTATCAATAAAAGAACAGCTATAAAATGATAGATCCATAAAAGTGAGTACAGTGCAGCCATGAAAAAGAAAGAGGAGAAATATATTGAGTGCCGTAGAAAGATGTGCATTATATGTTTAATTTGTAAGACAAAAAAGATGAATAATTTGTACAAGGCCGTTCTATTTTTCTATAAATAATAATAGCTAAGTATATTTCTGCATATCAGTAAGAAATACATCTGGAAGAATAATCACCAAACTAAGATAGATGGGTGCAAAGTGGACATTAGGAGGGTTTGATTCCTTGTTTTTATATTTATGCTTCCATATTTTAGGAATTCTTTTCCCAAAAGAATAAATAAAACCCTAAAACAAAGAAAACAGTGTAAGATAATACTTCCTAATAAAGATACAGGGCTAGAAAATGCTGCTAACATTCAATTTCTGAAGCCAGCATTTATTCCCCTTGGTCAGCAGTTTTTCTTTTCCTGAACACTACTCTTCATCCAAAGTAAATATTTCTACTGTGGCACAAAACAAATTATTCCTCCTTAAAACTGCAGAGCCATTGCCATATAGTGATTTCCACTAAGCCACGGCAGAACTCCATATCTAATTCAGAAAATGTTTATGTTTGACCACTGGGAATGATGATAAATTGTTTATGGTACTCTGTCTTCTGGACAAATGTTTTCATTAAGTCTGAATGCTATTTAATGATTAAGACAGCATAGTTTGAGAAAAGCGACTATTGTTATTCAATCACTACATACAGAACACATTAAGATAGAGTCATGCCAAGGAGGGAAAAAATGGGAAAGCTCTCTGCTCCTGGGCTCCCAGTGCTACCCATCCTCCGCCTGGACTGAGTGGGTGTGAATCATCTTTCTCATTGACAAGTGACTTTCTCCCTCTCTTGCAAGAATATCTGTGATCCTCTGTTGTTGAGTGTGTTTTTAGTAGTTTGAGAGTGTGTGTGTGTGTGTGTGTAAAGAATTAATATGTTTATATACAAACATGGCTGAATAATATTAAATCAAGAAAATGTGTTATTATATACATAATCACAACCAATATAACATTTGATGTACTCTAGTTTTGAATATTTTCTATAATGCTATGATAATATATTTTTATACCTGGATTTTCCCAATTTTAAATTATTATCTTTGGAGTCATTTCTGAAAATAAAATTACTGTGTTGAACTATATGACTTGAAACATACAGCTAAATTGTCTTAAATTTAGCCTTTCATATCTAGCAAAATATTAATGATATGCTCAATCAGGTCTTGAATATTTACATGAACAATAGGTCAAATAGTAATATTGAGTGTACAGTCTTAATCAATTTGAATTTGTTTTATGTTTTCAGTAAGCCATATGTGGTTTTTTTTTTCATAATAGCTTTGAGTTCCTACTTACCTGGCTGATGAAAAATTCAGTTTAGTTTTAAGAACATTTCCCCTCTCTAGCTTTCTATAGTTTTATGCAGTCCAGTAATTCAAATTCAGAGTAAGTATCTCTGTATCTCTGGTCTTTTTTTATTGTTTTGAGATGGAGTCTTGCTCTGTCACCCAGGCTGGAGTAGAGTGGCCCAATCTCAGCTCACTGCAACCTCTGCCTCCCGGGTTCAAGCGTTTCTTCTGCCTCAGCCTCCTGAGTAGCTGGGATTACAGGTGTGTGCCACCAGTCCTATCTACTTTTTGTGTTTTTAGTAGAGATGGGGTTTCACCATATTTAGGTCAGGCTGGTCTCGAACTCCTGACCTTGTGATCCACACACCTCAGCCTGCCAAAGTGCTGGGATTACAGGCATGAGCCACCATGCCTGGCATGTCTCTGGTTTTTAGCCAATTATGGTCTCCACTGAATTATCTACATCACTTGATCTACACCAATTATGGTCTCCACTCATTATCTACATCACTTGATTCTTTTGGATTTACTAAATTCAACTACCTGTACTTATATCTAACTTTCTAAGGTCACCACAATTAGAGTTAAGCCCCTCTAATGTACGCAGACCTTCTTCAACTGAGCCTAGCCATCTTCTGAAATGTTGGTTTTAACAACATAACTGTAACAAGGATCCTCAAGACCTCTCTTAGATTTAATGATTCAACAGAAGGATTCACAGGATTCAGAAAACCATTATACTTATAGTCACAATTTATTACAGCAGAAAATGATGCATATTAAAATTAACAGAAGAAGGGGCATAGGGCAGAGTCCCTAGTGGGACCAGGCACAAGTTTCCACGTCTCCCCCTGGTAGAATCTTAAAGACAGTGCTTAGTTCTACAAAAAATGATGTGTATTACTACAAAGTATTATCACTCAGGGAAGTTCACCTGAACCTTGGTGTCCAGGGATTTTACTGTGGATTGATCAGGTAGGCGCAGCTGAATATCTGCTTGGCTGACCTTAGTCACTCAGCCTCCAGAACCTAAAAAGGACAAAGTGATAAAATGCAGCCAAAGGCCCCAGGAAAACGAAGACACTCTTATCAGACAACACTGCCTAAAGGCTTAGAGGTTCCCTTCTAAGAGCCCTTCAAGGGCCAAACTTTTTATTAAAAATGTATAAAGTGTGGACAACCCAGGCATTCTGAGTTAATTCTATGCTGTGTGGTACTCACCATATTTGTTTTACTTGAGTTTCTCAGTGTGATGGTTAATATTGTCAACTTAATTGGATTGAAGGATACAAAGTATTGATCCTGGGTGTGTCTATGAGGGCGTTGCCAAAGGAGATTAACATTTGAGTCAGCGGGCTGGGAAAGGCAGACCTATTCTTAATCAGGATGGGCACAATCGAATCAGCTGCCAGTGTGACTAGAATAGAACCAGGCAGAAAAATGTGAAAAGAGAGACTGGCCTACCCTCCCAGCCTACATCTTTCTCCTGTGCTGGATGCTTCCTGCTCTTGAGCATTGCACTCCAAGTTCTTCAGTTTTGGAACTTTGGACTGTCTCTCCTTGCTTCTCAGCCTGCAGATGGTCTATTGTGAGACACTGTGATCATGTGAGTTAATACTTAATAAACTCCCTTTTATATAGATATATCTAGTCCACTAGTTTTGTCCGTCTAGAGAATCCTGATTAATAAATTCAGTATAGAATTATCCTATACTTTTCTTAGTGTGTGACTACTCCCAACTCTTTAAAAGATTCTGGATATTGAAAAGCTAGAGCTTTTCTTTGGAAAATATGACCCCTCTTTACTCTCAGTGCAGGGTGTCTGAGACCTTCAGAAACAATCAAAATGATTTGCTTGTTCTCTTTTGGGGAATCAAGAAAAGAATACCTCTCCTTCTTTTCAGATACAATTAGAATTAAAAAATGTAATTCTTTATCTGGTTACTCTGTGCCAGATGCAATATTCTCAGTCATTTTTATTGTTTTAAAATGCCAAGTTATGACGGTAATTTGTTGAACAGCAAAAATGATCAAAAGTTAAATTTACACATACAATTTATGTTTGGTTATAAGTGAATCAATTTGTAATTGAGCTGGGTTTCTATTTGGATGGTCAAATTTGGCTATATAAGCTAAAATTTAAGTTGTTCAGAAAATTTTACATGAAATAACATTGAAATTATTTATACAACACATACAATTATACATTTTCTACACATAGATTCTTAGGTTGAGCTTCTTTAAGTATGTCACAAAGCAGTGATTATTTATTTTCTTACTCAAATTATATGAAAATAAATTTGGATATATACATGTTCAGTAATATGATATTTTCAAATGATGTATATAATACTTAATTCAGTATAAAACAACATTTTCAAACACTTTATTCATCTGCTTATGGTTCTCATATCTATATAGCTACTTTAGCACATTTATTTATTATTTGCATGCCTGCCTAATCACTGTGAAGCTTAAAATAGTTGTGCTTTTTTAGCATTAAGAATAAAAATTATAATTATTTTTGAATGACTTTAGATTGATGGAATAATATTCCACACACTGTGACTTCCCCCTAATAAAACAAATGCATGGTGCTCCAGAGGCTAACCCCCTACAGTGCACTAGATCCCACATCGCTCACTCACAGAGAATGATGCTCCTGCAATTATATCCTTTATCTCCTAGGCCGATATTCCTTATGTACCGAATTATTTTTGTTGCTGTCACACATTCTGAAACATGTTCCATCTTACAGCAAACAAAGAAACAAATAAAAATTCTCTCTATATTCTTGTTACTCTTTCCAGTTACTGCTCTATGTCTCTGCTATTAGTTATGAAGCATAAAAGGCAAATTACCTTAAATGAGTTATTTTCACATCTCTTTTCACTTTCTTCCCTCACATTTCCCTTGTATTTCTTTGAGACAATATTTTATCTTCCCTTCAATTAAAGTTCCTCTTCTCTATGTCTCCAAAGACTTTTTTTTTCTCTTTTAAAAAAAACAGTTATTTATTTATTTATCATAAAGACAGGCTCTCATGTTGCTCAAGCTCATCTTGAACTCCTGGGCTCAAGCGATCTTCCTGTCTTAGCCTCACAAAGTGCTGGGGGGTTACAGGTGTGAGCCACCATGTCCTATCTCTCATGACTTTTAATAGCAAAAGCTAATGGTCAGTTATCTATCTTTATATGATTGGATCTCCTATAAGGAATTTAGACTATCCATTATTACCTGATTTTAACAAGTACATTTTATTTATTACTTTGGAAAGGTACACATATATATGGTAAATATTCCTAAAGGAAGAAAAAGATATGCATAAAATTACTTCTTAATCAAAACCAGTGCTCCTGTACTACAGAATTCCCTTTGCATAGATAACCATAGCTAGTTTCTTACGTATTCTTCAAGAGATGATGTTTATGCACATAAACATCTATTCTAACTATACTTCTTCAAAAATTTCAACAAACTACACACAATACTCTGCTTCTTGTCTTTTCCTAAATATGTATCTTGGAAATCACACAGAGAACAATCTTTTATTTTAATGACTACATGGAATTCTATTTACGAATGTACCGATTATAATGGCTTCAATTAAACAATATTTACATTGTTTTCTATATTTCGTTATTGTAATCACAGCTGCAATAAAGATTATCCTTGTATACACATAGTTTTTTCATAGGTGCAAGAACATAAGCAGGGTAAATTCCTAGAAGTGGGTCCAAGGGTATACATACTTTTGATAGGGTATGCAAATGTCTTTCATGTAAGTTTGAATTTATTATATCAGAACAGTGTAAAACCACCTATATTTTTTTCAAAAATCTCAACAATTCAATTATCGTTTCAGAATTTTTGATCAAAAAATAAGATGCCATTACAGTTTTATAAATAGATAACAAATTTACATAATTAATGATCAAATATTAATAGATTAATAAAATATAATGTATGTACTAAAAAGTTTTGCTCTTATTCATAATCTATCTTTTCATTTCTTACAGATAAAATGAGTTTTTGTTTGCCTTCCCAGTAATTTTTAGGTTTATGAAAGAAAATATTTCTATAATTCTATCTCATTTGTTACATAAACTACTTTTGTAAATACACAGTTATTCACCTTACACTTTTTCATTTAACACTGTATCTTGGATGTCTCTTCAGATTAGAGTTGAGAAACTTCTTTTTTTTTTACATGTATTTTCTGTATTGTATTTTATCATGTAGATATAGCATTTTTTATTTAGTCAGTTCACCACTGAGGGGAACGTGGGCTATTTTTAATCGCTTACTATCATAAATAGTTGTATAATGATTAGCATTGCAAATAGCATTTCAAACAATTGTATACCTACAGAATAAATTACAATGACAGTATTATATGGAATAAGTATACATCTATTTGTAATTTTGTTAGATAATGTAAAACTGTCTCCATAGAGGTTGTGTAATTTTGCTACAACATCTGCAATGTATTTAGAAGTCTATTTTCCAACAACTCTTTAAAAGAACATATTAGAAAGCTTTTGAACTTTTGGCCAATCTGATAGTGGAGAAATTACAATTTCATGTAGATTTAATTTGTATTAATCTTATTAATGGTAATATGAAGTATATTTTTCCATATATTTAAAAGATGTTTAATTTATTTTACTGTGAACTTTCTGTTCATTCCTTTAGCCTATTTTCGATTTGTTTATTAGTTCTTTTTTTCCTCTAAATTAATGGCAGCTCTTGCTATATTAGACAACATGATATGAATTGCAGCTAGGCTCCTGTGTCTTCATTTATATTTTGATTTTGCTTATGGCATATTTAACCTTTGTAAATTTTTTTTTGTCTTAAAAATGATCAGCTTTTCTTGAATAGGAGTTCTAGGGATTTTTATAATATGGTCCAAGACCTTCCTAGCTCTAATGTAGAAATATTAAAATTTAAAGAAACTTGTATTCTTATATTTTGATTTCACCATACTTAGTCATTCCCAATTTTGTTAGAATAATTTTTGGGTGAGATATCCTAAGTTATTGCAACCTCGTTTATTTAAAAATCCTGACTTTCCCCTATAAACAGTGAGAAGGTGAATACAAAGGCAGGCATTGGGGTCATGCTGCTCAAGCCAAGAACACCGAAGATTGTTAGGAAGCTACCAGGATCCAGGAGAGAGGCATTGAAGAGATGCTTCCTCTCAGCATCAGAAGAAAGCAGCTGGGCTAACACTTGGTCTCGGATTTCTAGACTCCAGGACTGAGAGAATATATTTCAGTTGTTTAAGCCACAAGTTCGAGGTACTTTGTCGCAGTAGCCTTAACAAATAATGCATGTGGGGAAAGGGTGAAAGGGATATGTGGTGATCAGAAAAGCAGAGACTGTTAGTTGAATGCGGTGATGATTAACTTTGTTTGCCCACTGGACTAGATTAAGAGATGCCCAGGTAAGTTGGTAGGACATTATTTCTGGGTGTGTCTGTGAGGATATTTCTAGAAGAGGTTACTGTTTGAATTGGTACACTAAGTAAAGGACAGGTCTTCGTCATTGTGAATGAGTATCATCCAGTCCCTGAGAACCTGAACAGACCAAAACGACAGAGGAAGGGTGAATTTGCTCCCTCTCCTTGAGCTAGGTCAACCACAACCTCCTGCCTACGGACAGCAGTGTTCCTTAGGCCTTTCGGACTCAGACTAGGACTTTCGCCATTGGCCTAACTGGTTCTCCGGCTTGCAGACTTAGACTAGAACTACCCCAGGAGCTCTCCTGGGCCTCCAGCTTGCAAACTAGCAGTTCATAGGACTTCTCAGCCTCAATAATCACATGAGCCAATCTCTCCTAATAAATCTCTCTCTCTCTTTTAATTCCTTCTCCCTGTATACAGTGGAAGGTATGGGTTTTTAAATAAATGAGGTTGTGATAATTTAGTAGGCATTTGGGGAATATCTCACTCAAAAATTATTCTAAAAATTGAGAATAAGTACTGGGAAAATCCAAACATAAGAATATCAAAGTTTCTTTTAATTTAAATAAATCTCTTTATCTCTCTCTAGAGAGAAAGTATATACATGTATGAAATGTAATATGTCCACACACACACACACACACACACACACACACACACATTTAACTACATTTAGTTAACTAAATATAGTCTCCATTTAAATACATTTTCCAGCCCACCTTATATTTAGGTGGGGCATGCATCTGAGATCTGGCTACTGCAATATAAAGAATAAAACTGCCAGTTTCACCAGTGATGGTCTTATTTGAGAAGAAAACACAGTACTAGGCCCTGACCATCCTTTCCCAAGATGGGAAAAGGCAAATGTTCTGCAGGAAAAGGCAAATTGAGAAGACCAAAGGCAACTGGCTCACAAAGTACCTTGCTCACAAAGCAGGGTTGTCTCTGTGAGAAGTGGGCTGCTGTCCCTGCTCAGGAAGAGTGACTCAGAGATTCCTTCCAGAGGAATCGCCCTTTGGAGCATAAAGACAGATTATAAGAACTAAAAGTCCCAAAGCTCCCCCAAAGAAAATGACTATATTTAGAACAGCTTGTAGAAAAACTAAAGCCAAAGGTTAACCTAGAAAATCAATGGAGATTTTCATGGTAAGCAATTAAGCCGAGGTGGATAGGACCAAAATAGGAAGAAACAAAATCACTGCCCAGCTAGTCTATCAGAGAACCAGGACAGAACACAGCTAAGAAGAGAAGAGTCTTCCTATTGTCAGAGCAAGTCTTGAAGACTGACCTAAAAAACTACCCCTGCAAAGGGCCCCAGGTTTAGTTGGATCAGACTAGCAGTCAATTTACTTCCATAATGCAGTAAAAAATAACAGCACAATCATCTGGGAACTAGCAGCGCTTAAGTGCTCTGTGTGATACAAACATAGAAAGAAAGCCTAACAGAGAGATAAGTGAGACAGTTAAAGACAGCCCTGCTAACATGGATAAGTTCTTTAGCAGTGATTTTTGAGACTTTGGTGCACCCATCACCTGAGCAGTGTACTGTATACCCAATGTGTTCTCTTGTATCTCTCATCCACCTCCTTTCTAATCTCTCAAGTCCCCAGAGTCCATTATATTATTTTTATGAATTTGCATCCTAACAGCTTAACTCCCACTTATAAGTGAGAACATAGGATGTTTGGTTTTCCATTCCTGAGTTACTTCACTTAGAAAAATGCTCTCCAGCTCCATCCAGGTTGCTGCAAATGCCATTATTCTGTTCCTTTTCATGGCTGAGCAGTATTCCATGGAGCATATGTATATATATATATACTTATAGCATATGTATATATATATATACTTATAGCATAAGTATATATATATACACATATACATATATATGTATATGTATTCATATATATATGTATAGCAGTATTCCATGTATATGTATGTATAGCAGTATTCCATGTATAGCAGTATTCCATGGAGCATATGTATATATATACATGCATATGTATATATATATATATATACATATGTATATATACATATATACATATATACATATGCATATATATATGTATATATATGTATACG
>PVKP010019886.1:31298-41806 GCA_004027715.1 Plecturocebus donacophilus | reverse complement strand
CGCACACTCCGCACCGAGAAGCGCCGCACGGGCCAAAAGAGTCGCGCTGGCGACCTGCGTGGCTCCCTCGCCGGGAATCTCCCAGTCCGTGGGCATCAAATATTCGTCTGCAACTGCGGCGTCCACTCGCTCTCTGCGCCCTCACCGCGAGCCACAATCCCGAGCTGCTGCTACGCGGCCATTTTGGATCTCTCTCCCATAAAAGAATTTTTTAATACCCATTTTTAAACTGCATTCTAGCCTGGGCAATAAAACAAGAATCCCATTCTCTCTCCCTCTTTCTCTTTCTCTTTCTTTCTCTCTTTCATTCTTTTTTTTCTTTTGCTGTTTCTTTCTTTCTCCTTAAAAAAAAAAAAAAAAAGAAAGAAATTCGTCATTCGGAACATGGTGGAGGCCGCAGCAGTCAAGGATATTTCTAAAGCAAGCGTCTTTGATGCCTATGTACTTCCCAACCTCTATGTGAAGCTACATTACTGTGTGAGTTGTGCAATTCACAGCAAAGTAATCAGGAATTGATCTCGTGAAGCCTGCAAGGACCAAACACCCCCACCCCGATTTAGACCTGCAGGTGCTGCCCCACGACCCCCACCAAAACCCATGTAAGGAGCTGAGTAAAAGATTGAAGACAACTATTCCCTGGAGAAAAATAAAATGGAGATTGTACTTGATATTGCCTATTAAGTGTATCTTTACCAGATAGGGTGGGGATTTTGTGTGTGTTAGACCAAGTGTGAAGTAACAAGTAGTATTTTCATGGAGAGGAAAGCTTATTTATGTAATCAATTGTTTTTGTTGGGGGGGGGAAGGGTGGGAGGAGATGGAGTCTTGCTCTGTTGCCCAGGCTGGAGTGCAATAGCGCTATCTCAGCTCACTGCAACCTTTGCCTCCTGGGTTCAAGCGATTCTCCTGCCCAGCTTTCTAAGTAGCTAGGATTAGAGACGTGTGCCACCACACCCAGCTAACTTTTTGTATTTTTAGTAGAGATGGGGTTTTACTATATGTATTGGCCAGGCTGGTCTGGAACGCCTGACCTCAGATGATTCACCCCTTAGGACTCACAAAGTGCTGGGATTACAGGTGTGAGCCACCGTGCCTGGCTATTCATTTAAATTAAACCTTGTTTGCAGTCATGTCCTTGGCCTCACAACTTGCATAAGCTGTGTGAAATAAAAAGTTTAGGCATCTGTAAAAAAAGGAAAAAGAATAAAACTAATCTGATATATACCTCTAATATAAACTTCTCTCTCAATACTGCTTTTGTTGTATCACACAGGTTTTGGTATGTTGTGTTTCTGTTTTCATTCCTATCTAGAAAATTTTTCATTTTCTTCTCAATTTCTTCAGTGACCCATTGTTCATTTAAAACCATGCTATTTTATTTCCATGTACAGGCATATCTCAGAAAAGTATGGATTCAGTTCCTGACCACTGTAACAAATACTCCAATAAAGTCTAGGGACTAAGCGTTTTGAATTCTCTCAAAAATTCAAACAATCCTGCAAAGGACAGATATGGCAGAAAAAGTATTAAATATTCTTTTAGATAAAGTGAGTCAAAATATTTTGATTTCTCAGTACATATAAAAGTCATGTTTACACTATACCATAGTCTATGAAGGGCGCAATAGCATTATGTCTTTAAAAAAGTACATACCTTAATTTAAAATACTTTATTGCTACAAAAAAAAAAACAAAAAGCTAACAATCAGCAGAGTCATCCGCGCAAGTCCTGATCTTTCTGGTGGTGGGTCTTGCCTCAGTGCTGATGGCTGCTGACTGATTAGAGTGGTGGCTGCTAAAGGTTGGGGTGGCTGTGTCCATTTCTTAAAATAAGACAGTGAAGCTTGCTTGACCCTTTCTTTCATGAAAGATTTCTCTGTAGCATGTGATGCTGTGTGATAGCATTTTACCCACAAACTTCTGTCAAAATTGCAGTTAATCCTCTCAAATCCTGCCACTTCATTATCAACTAAACTTATATGATATTTTAAAATATTTGTTGTCATTTTAACAATGTTTATAGCATCTTGACCAGAAGTGGATTCCATCTCAAGAAACTGCTTTCTTGGCTTATCCATAAGAAGGAACTCCTCATCTGTTAAAGTTTTATCATGACATTGTAACAATTCGGGCATATCTTCAGGTTTCACTTCTAATTCTAGTCTCTAGCTATTTCTATCACATCTGTAGTTATCATCTCCTCCACTGAAGACTTGAACCTCTAAAAGTCATCCATGAAGGCTGGAATCAAGTTCTTCCAAATTCACAGTAATATTGGTTGATATTTTGATCTCCTTCCATGAATCACAAATGTTCTCAATGGAATCCAGAATGGAGAATCCTTTCCAGAAGGTTTTCAATGCACATTGCCCAGATGCATCTGAAGAATCACTATCTATAGCAGCTATAGCTTCGTCACATGTATTTCTTATATAAGACTTGAAAGTTAAAATGACTCCTTGATCCATGAGATGCAGAATGGATGTTGTGTTAGCATGCATGAAAACACTAGGCCGGGTGAGGTGGCTCATGCCTATAATCCCAACACTTGGGAGGCCGAGGAGGGCAGGTCATGAGGTCAGGAGAGCAAGATCATTCTAACCAACATGGTGAAACTCCATCTATACTAAAAATACAAAAAATTAGCTGGGTGTGGTGGCCCGTGCCTGTAATCCCAGCTACTTGGAAGGCTAAGGCATGAGAATCGCTTGAACCCAGGAGGCGGAGGTTGCAGTGAGCTGAGATTGCGCCACTGCACTCCAGCCTGGGAGACAGAGCAAGACTCTGTCTCAAACAAACAAACAAAAAACACGTTAATCTCCTCACGCATTTCTAGCAGCACTCTTGGGTGATTAGGTACATTGTCAACAAGCAGTCATATTTTGAAATGAACCATTTTTCTCCGAGCAGGTCTCAGCAGTGGGCTTAAAGTAATCAGTAAAGCATTCTTACACAGATGTGCTGCCACTCAGAATTTGTTTTTCCATTTCTGGAACATGGGTAGAGAGAATTTAGCTTAATTCTTAAGGTCCCTAGGATTTTTAGAATGGTAAATGAGCACTGGCATCAGCTTTAAGTCACCAGCTGCATTAGCCCCTAACAAGGGAGTCAGTCTGTCCTTTGTAGTTTTGAGGCCAGGTGTTGACTTCTCCTCTCAAGCTATGAAAGTGCTAGATGGCATCTTCTTCCAGTATAAGGCTGCTTGTCTACGCTGAAAATCTGCTATTTGGTGTAGCCACCCTCATCGATGATCTTGGTTACATCTTCTGGATAACTTGCTGCAGCTTCTAGATCAGCATTTGCTGCTTGCTTCACCTTGCATTTTTATATTATTGAGATGCCTTCTTTCCTTAAATTTCATGAACCAACCTCTGCTCAGTTCCAACTTTTCTTCTGCAGCTTCTTCACCTCTCTCAGCCTTCATATAATTGAATAGAGTTAGGGCCTTGCTCTGGATTAGGCTTTGGTTTAAGAGACTGTTGTGGTAGTTTTGATCTTTTATCCAGATCACCCAAACTTTCTCCATAGCAGCAATAAGGCTGTTTTGCTTTCTTATCATTTGTGTGTTCTCTTGGAGTAGGACTTGTAGCACTTTTAACTTCCTTAAGAACCTTTCCTTTACATTCATGACTTAGCTAATGGCACAAGAGGCCTAGCTTTCAGCCTGTCTCAGTTTTGGACACGCCTTCTTCACTAAACTGAATCATTTGTAGATTTCGATTTTGTTTGTTTGTTTGTTTGTTTTTAAAGACAGAATCTTGCTCTGTCACTTAGGCTAGAGTACAATAGTGTGATCTCAGCTCACTGCATCTTCTGCCTTCTGGGTTCAAGGGATTCTCTGCCTCAGTCTCTCAAGTAGCTGGAATTACAGGCATGCACCATCACGCCTGGCTAATGTTTGTATTTTTAGTAGAGACAGGGTTTCACCATGTTGGCCAGGCTGGTTTTGAATTCCTGACCTCAGGTAATCCACCCACCTCAGCCTCCCAAAGTGCTGGGATTCAAGGTGTGAGCCACTGTGCCTGGCCAGAGCTGAACTTTTTAAGAGAAAGATGTTTAATTTGAAAAGTTGCCTTTGCATGTTAAAAGCCAAATCCTTGAGATGTTAAAAATAAATGGTAGATTTGGAAGCATAATGTCTCGACAGGTTTTTCCCCTTACTGGACAGAGAAACAGGTTTATTTTTCACAGAGATGAGAGTAGTGGAGCTGGCTGCAGGTGGTGGTCTCTGAGAAGAAATACAGTTCTCTGCTGACCTTTTGGCCAAGCTTTGAAGGTGGGATGAGTAGGAACAGTAGAAATCCAATGAGTTTGGGTGGGGAACATTCATGGAGAAGGTACCTGTGTTTTAATTTTCTAGGTATAGCCCAGGAATACTGCAGGACTTTTAAAGAAACTTCTTTTTCAGTATGTATTAATATATTAGTTTCCTGTGGCTGCTTAACAAACTACCACAAATTTGGTGGTTAAAACAATACATATTTATTATCTTATAATTCTAGAGGCCAGAAGTCCAAAATCAGTCTTGGTGGGCTAAACATTGAGACAGGTGAGAGAGCTTCATTCCTTCTGAAGGCCTGAAGGGAGGATCTGTTGTTCTTTGACTCCTTCTGGCTTCCAGAGGCTGCCTCCATTCTTGGCTCCTGACTTCTTCCTCCATCTCTAAAGCCAGCAGCATAGCACCTTTGAATCTTTCTATCTCTGCTTCCATCATCTCACCTCCTTTTCTGCTTCTCACTCTCCTGCTTCCCTCTTATAAGGTCTCTTGTGATTACATTTGGCCCGCCAGGATAATCCAGTATAAACTCTCCATGCCAACATCTTTAATTTAGTCACATCTGCAAAGTCCCTTTCATCATGTAAGATAGTACGTTCACAGGTTCTGGGGATGAGAATTTGAACATCTTTGAGAGTCATTATTCTGCATACTACCACATGTTACCCCTAACAGTAGAATAGCAATGACTGTTTTAACTGTGCCAGCAAACGGTACCAAGAGCAACTTCAGTTTAGTGTGGGCTGAGAAGGCACAGAGAGACTGATGGGCAGAATGTGAGAGGCCTTCTATTTGGAATAAGGAGGATGAAGAATGAGGAACCTGACAGGCAGATGTCAAGGAATGATTCCAGCCTCTTCACAGATGTAGCAAGTATAGAGGACATTGTCCAAAGGACAGATGCAACTTTAGCCTCTCTGCTGTCCAGATGATTTTTACCTCACGTCTGATTATTGAAAAATCATCCCGGCTGAAGGGATGGAGAAGAGAGAGAGAAAAAAATCCAGAAGTGATGAGATTAGGTCAAACCAGAGTAACCAAGAAAACAATGGAGTGACTGCGTTGACCATGAACTGGCCAGTTTGACTTTTCTACTAGGTGCGGATCTTAAGAATAAATGAAGTAGCATTTTAGAAAGGCATGATTTTGTGCATCTTAGTAAATACTTTGAAATGCGTAAATAAAATATATATGTATTGATAGGGAAAGGTGTCAACAATATATTATTATATGAAAGAACCACATTATAAAACATGTGTTATTATATTCAAATTGTTATATTGTACTTACATGTGTTTATGCATAGAAAAGTGCCTTATTTATTTGCTTACAGGTAGGGACTCACTATGTTGTGCAGGCTGGCCTTGAATTCCTGAGCTCAAGTGATCCGCCTGCCTCAGCCTCCCAAGTAGTTGGAACTACAGGCGCAGGCCACCATGCCCAGCTAGAAAATTGTCCTACAGTTTACATTCCTATTTAGACATGACTCTCTCTGGGTGATTAAGGTATTTTTTTTGAGTACTTTTTATATTGATTCAATTTTAGATCTGTGCTATTGTCCTTACACTAAGCATGTACTATTTGAATAATCAGTAAAAACAGCAGAGTCATTTCCTTCTTACAAAAAGCAATGGTAAAAGATATCATCATTTGTTTTAGATAATGAAATAGTATGTAAAGAACACTGAACGAAAATTGTTGACCATTGAATGAGATCAAGCGTCAGTCTTCCAATTTACTAGTCATGTAACCTTGGGCAAGCTACCTACAATTTCTGGGCCCCATCAGAAAACCGGGAATAATAATGCATAGTGATACCAAATGGAAAGCAGTGGGCTTGACATTTAATGTGTTATTTAATTCTCAAAACAACTATTGATGTGACTGTTATCATCCCATTATGTAAAGTCAAATAAAGAGACAATGTACTGCAGCTCTTTGAAAAACTGTAATAGAAACCTAAGATATTCCTGCAACATAATCAAGAAATGCTTACAGTGCTCAGCATAGATATAGATGCCACATATAAGCTCTTTAAACAATATATTGATAAATTAATTTTCAGTATGAATATTAGGCTTTTCTAAAATGTTTAGCAATTTGAAATGACCCATGAGTTCTCTGCCTAAAGATAGCCTCTTTAAAACCAGACAATATTTCAGTAGTATACTTTCCTACCTGCTGGCAGCCTGGGCTCTTGATGAAAGCTTTGTTTTTGAGAAAGTTTGTTGTTCAGAGAGTTGAGTGAAAGTATCCATTATCAATTGTGTTTACTAAATTCAAGGTGTTTGCTGTAGCAGCTCTGTGTGTGTTTGTAAACACATGAATATATATATGTTTTTATATATGTATGTAAACATATTATCATTTTTAAATCTTAGCTATTATTAATTACCTAGTACTCTGGTTAAGATGAGATACAGTAAGGATACAAATTAAGAAACTAGGATCAGGAATATGAACCAAGTATAAAGCTATATAAAGTAAAAGTGTCTAGAAATATTCCATATAACCTAAATAGGAAAAACTAGTATAAATTCACCCTTTCTTATTAAAAACCTTTAAGGCTAGAAATATTTTAGCATTCAGAATTATTGGCTTTCAGGAAGCTATTTGAATGCGTATACCTTCTGTAATGTACTGATATATATTATATAACATCGCCAACAGGTCTGTGCCCTGTAATTAAGCACATTGTTACTTCTGCAGAAAAAGGAATGAATATTCATACTAAGTTGGATAAATAAAGCCTTTAAATAGCCTTGTATCCGCTCAGGTTTTGCTGCCAAATGAGTTTGTACCAAACTCAGGGAAAACTTTTCAGTTAATTAAACTCCATAATGAGAAATGAGGTGCTTCTGTTTTCTCCAAGTTGTTTTCAGGTTTTCATTTTCCTGCTCTTGATGATATGCTGAGAAGGGAAGGGCTTACGGTTGTAGAAAGAGATAATGTGAATGCACAGCACTGACTCCTATCAGGAGCTTTATTGCTAGTGGTGATGAGAAAGTTGTCTATAGGGAGAGAATTTCTTCCTTCACAGCATCAATATGCACTCCCGAGATGAATAAAATGTCCCCATGTCATTGGATGCAAAGAGTTGATCAACACTTTACTGTGTTAAGCTTTTAGAAGCCTTTAGTTTACACAAAAATCTAACTCTTGACTTCTGCTCTCTGGGCTCCTGCTAATAGTAATGCTTATTATCTATATCAAGTTCTGATGACCTAGTTGCAATTATTTCTAGTGTTGATACACTTAGGACTGTAGATGCTTTCATCATTTGAGTTATTATGTGAGTAAGGTGAGTAAAGGGTACATTTTTCCTGGACTTTGGATAAAATATTTCCATTAGCAATAGGCCAAACATAAATAGTGATAAGGTTGGAGAAAAGTTTTCAGGAAGTAGCTTAAAATCTTGCTTCAAAAAGAAGCAGAAGGCTGGGCAGGGTGGCTCACACTTGTAATCCCAGCACCTTGGGAGACCAAGGCAGGTGACTCTCTTGAGTCCAGCAGTTTGAGACCAGCCTGGGCAACATGGAAAAATCCTGTCTGTATAAAATATACAAAAATTAGCTGGGCATAGTGGCATCCATCTTTAGTCCCAGTTACTTGGGAGGCTGAGATGGGAGGACACTTGAGATCAGGAGGTTGAGGCTACAATGAGCAGAGATTGCACCACTGTACTTCAGCCTGGGCAAAAGAGTGAGACCCCATCTCAAACAATAACAATAACAAAAAGGAAGTGAATATCTAAGCATTTATGTCAACACTTAGGATATAATAATGGGTGGAATATCCATGGAAGAGATAACAATGAGAAAAGATACAGAAACAGTTTTAAACTTCTTCCCACTCCTCAATCTTCCAGCAATTCTGTCAACCTGGATCCAGCCATGATTGAAGAGAATGGGCATGTTATATTCATCTAAGTGTGAGTAAGGAGCCTTACAATTGAAGGTTAATGAGAGCGAAAGTTTGGCAGACCCTCCCAACAACCTCAAAAGGAAAGAATGGGAAAACAGAGACCCAGTAAGGTTAGATGACTTGTACTAGGATTATGTAGACATAAATGATAGCGCCTGCAGGCTTGTCTAGTTCAAACAACGAAATGAAAATGACAACTTGGGAAGAAAGAGAATTGTATTCAATATACTCTTCAGCGAGCTTCTGGTGATAGCTATACTTTTTAAAGTTATACATATGGAAATGTATTTTGTGGGGATGATTTTTAAAGCATAGAATCAGTGTCAATTTATGATCAGGAGAAACAGACTAAAATAGAAGAAGGGAAAAACCCAAGAATGATGAAAACAAAGTAAACTTTTCTCCCCACCCTCCATATAGTATGCACAGACATTATTTCTGTAGTTCTGGAATGGGAAGAAGTTGTATAACTGTGTGCAATACCCATCCAGTGTGACAACAGAGTGGGAGATCAAAATCTCCTAATCCAATGGCAGTTTTTGTTTCTGGTGACAGTAAAGAGCCAACAAAACTCTCATTTACAAGCCAGTTTAAATTACTTTCTTGAGACAGACTTTAAGAGTAATTTGATTCCTAATCTGTGCTAGCAAAAATACACCATTGTGCCTCCGTGTGTTTTATTTACTCTTCCTGGATTTCAAATCATATACCCACATTCACCTTCACACACACACACACACACACACAGACAATAACCCACACAAAATATATTTGGAATAGGACTTTTCCAGATCTAATCACAAATAATACATTTTTTAATGGGGGAGGTACAGGCACTGTGGGGAATAACAGCTTATGCCAACTGGTCTTTTTAAACAGATGCTTGACCTTAGAGTGGGCTCATTAAGTGTTTCCTTACACAATTGGCTCTTTATTAACATAGTGGACAAAATTATTTTTTGAATATACATATTTGTTAAATTTTTTATTCCTAATGTGTTATACGCCCAAAATGAAAAAGAGAAAGTTGAATTAGATGTTGAACTGAGTGTTCAGGCCTGATACACAGTAAGTCAAATTCACTGATGGCAACACACAGCAAGAAGTCACAGGAAGGGTAAAACCTCATGGATTTGATTATGCCTGATGTATACACCTAGCTTGATGTAGGAACAACAATAAAATATTCAATAAAATAAATCTTAAAAACTGATCTGGGCATCAAGAGACATAAACTTATTTTAGTTAGATTTGTGATCTCTTGTTTTTCCCTCTCCAAATATAGAATAATTTTGTATGCCAACAGGATAAAAATTGTGAGAAAAAAAAAATTTTTTTTTTAGATAGTCTCGCTTTGTTGCCCAGGCTGGAGTACAGTGGCACAATCTCAGCTCACTGCAACCTCCACCCCTCCTCTCATCCGGGGTTCAAACAATTCTCCCACCTCAGCTTCCCAACCAGCTGGGATTACAGGTGTGCACCACCACATTCTGCTAGTTTTGTATTTTTAGTAGAGATGAGGTTTTATCATATTGACCGGGCTGGTCTTGAACTCCTGATGTCAAGTGATCCACCTACCTTGGCCTCCCAAAGTGCTAGGATTACAGGTGTGAGCCACTGCGCCTGGCAGAGAAAATTATAAACAGAGGTGTCTCTAAAACATGACTTGTCCTCTGTATGCCTAGAGTACATTAATACTACTGGACAGTGAAAAATTACTAGATTAGAATATAATGGTCTAAGGGTTACTATTCTAAAGAGCTCATTAAAATTGATAAGAAAAACACTGAGACCCCAATATGAAAATGAGCAAAGGACATGAATAAACAATACATACCAGTGAAGATAATTAGCAAGCAAACATATGGGAAAATGTTTAACCTTGCTAGTTATCAAAGAAAAACAAGCTAAAATAATTGTGTTAATATCCTACACCACTTAAACGAGTAAAAAAAATGACATTCTGGTGAGTTCTACCAAATATTTATAAGTAATTAACATTAATCCTTCACAAACTCTTCCAAAAAAATAGAAGAGGAGGAAATACTTCCCAACTCATTTTATGAGGCCAGTATTATCCTAATACCAAAATCAGACAAAACACCGAGTTTGTGTCTTTTGTAGGGACATGGATGAACCTGGAAACCATCATTCTCAGCAAACTGACACAAGAACACAAAATCAAACACCGCATGTTCTCACTCATAGGCGGGTGTTGAACAATGAGAATACATGAACACAGGGAGGGGAGCACTATACGCTAGGGTATGTTGGGGGAAAATAGGGGAGGGACAGTCGGGGGGGAGGGA